>CAUYRT010106869.1:0-10686 GCA_963574885.1 Lepilemur ruficaudatus
AAAAAAAACTCATACAAAAAGTTTAGCTAAGAGGAGAAATTTCAAAACATAATATTAAAAGTTAATACTCACTAAATGTCACATCAACAACAGGCTAACAGGAATGTTATGCTCATTTTGATCTTCTAACCAAATCAATAACGTTTCCATTTCAGTAATTAATCCACTATGATGTTTAGTAATAAGCAATGCTTTCACTGGCCCGCTGACTTTCATATGTTCCATTATTCTCACTTTATCATTTATAGTTGTTCCAATAGTCCAGAGACTGAAGCCTAATGGTTTACCAGTGAATGATGGCTTCTGGCCCTTCTCTGATGGCTTAATTATCTCTACTTTCATTTCCATCATAATGACATTTCTCTTCGCTGCAGACTCACCTGGACTTGCAATGGACTCTCACTTTGGAGGCATGATCATAAGAGTAAACACAGATTCACAAAATCAAAAAAATTAAGACAAAAGTGCTGCTGTGGGTAAGTGACCATATAAGCAATGAGGTTAGCTCCTAGCACAAAGACACTGCACCAAGGAACCGATTACGCCATGCAGGTTTGTTTATTAATGCACACATGGAAGAAACTATTAATATTCCCAAATTATTTATTTAATTATCTAATTATAAATTATCCTTACAGCAATAATTATAAATTATCCTTACAGCCTTAGGAGCCCATACATAAGTACAGGATTACATAAGTCAGATCATACATAACATTGTCTCTGCGTGCGTGTGTGTGTGTGTGTGTGTGTGTGTGTGTGTATAAAGAGAGAGATTCATTTTGGGGAACTGGCTCATTTATTTTGGGGAACTATGTGGGCTGGCAAGTCCAAAATCTGCAGGGGAAGCCAGCAGGTTGGACCCAGAAAAGACAAGAGAGAAAACCTAAATTAGTAGGATGGTTAATGTTATGTGACAGTTTAGCAAGGTCATGGTCAAACATCAGTCTAGATGTTGCTATGAAGGTATTTTAAAGATGTGATTAACATCTAAATCAGTAGACTGAGCAAAGAAGATTACCCTCCATATTGTGCATGAACCCCAGCCAATCAGCTGAAGGTCTTAGCCTGAGGTCCCTTGAGGAAGAGGACTTCTGCTTCTAGACTGCCTTTGGACTAGCACTATAACAACATCAGCTTTCTTCCTATCTTCCTCTCCCTCCCTCCCTCCCTCCCTTCTCTCTTTCTTTTTGAGAATCTTGTTAGTTGATTATATTCCAAAGTGGTTAAAGTTGTCTAAATATCATTTCAGTATATTTTGTCAGTAAAATACACGTGTCAAAATAGTTTTATTATTTCTCAAACTATATTTTTATCAAAACATTAAAGCCACTGATTTGGCTCCTCTCATTTATGGCATATGAACTCTACCTAATTGAATGAGCAAAGCTAATTTTCATTGTCAAACTAACCAGCTACTCAGAATTATTTTAGGTTATAAAAAAAGTCTTACATCATTTTTTTTAATATATAATATTATTTAGAGGAACATAAAAACTGATATAGAAATTATGGAATGCATTTAGGGAATAGATTACTAAAATTAGCTGAGTCAAGTCTAAAATCAAAGGTGTCTGGCATAAATAATTTCTACCTTGCAAAAATAAGTTAAAAAAAATAAGCCAATGTTGTTTCTTATAAGTTAATTTGTAGTAGCAAATTTAATATGCAGATATATATTTATATATTAATATAGATATATATATTAATATAGATATATATTTTTCTAAAGTGATGAGTATTGTAATAGGCATCATTTTCACTGAGTAAATGTCAGTATACAACTGCGTTGGCCTCTGGTGTTTAATTCTTGCAAGTAATTAAATAAAAACCATGTTTAAAAAAAACAGAAATAACTCCATTAAAGCAGCACAACTAAACTGACTCTATTATTTAATAAAAAGAAAAATATTATTATTAAAAATAATATATACACTAAATTTAAAACTAGATGTGTTTTTAGTTTTTGTTAATATAAAGTGGGAAAAATGTTAAGCTTTTCATAAGATGAAATAAAATGATAATTGGATTATAAGTAGAATAAGTATTTTTTCATTATATGATTTGATAAAATAGATTTTAAGACCTGATTAAAATGCATTTACTATATCTAGATGAAGTCATCCAAAATGTCTATTAGTGAGTTTTCTGGAACATAACCTGGTATATTTGATGATCCTTGAAAAATATTCTAACTTTATTTATAATAATCAACAATAACCCATATTGTTTCCTCTATTAGAAGATTGTATTAATAGTAAATAATAGACCCTATGGCTAGTGTTAAAATAACTGAAAATAATTTTTTTATTTAAAGATAATAAAAATCATTTTTACATTTATAATTTTTAACTAATGCTGTCTTGCTCTGTTCTCGCCCAACACTTTCTCAAGAGTAAACTATATATGGACAATAAAAGTTAAGAAGTCCTTAAATGAAAATTGCCATTAATCTTACCATTCACACTATTTAAATATCCAATTTTAGAATATCTCAACAAAGATAGAACTACCCCATTTCTAAGCAACGCATTTTTTAAAAGACACTGAATTCAAAAAGTGCTAATGTAGATTTATGAAACCTTAAATTTTCATTAAAGAACTTTTTCTCCAAAATATATTGCTTGAATTGCCCCATGGTTAGGATTTCTCATTTTTATTTCCAGAGCAAAAAATTACAGCAAGATGTAGGATGGAAAACCCTCTCCCTTTTGTAAAGTGGGAGGACCACTGTGAAGAGAGAGGTAGGAAAGGGGAACTTACTAAGAAAGTAAGAAAAGAGAATACATCAAAGTTGAGAAGCCAGACACCATGCCCCTTGGAAGATTTCTGTGTAGCTGCAGGAGTTCACATACCCCACTTTAAAGACTGTTAACATGGAGAATATTCTATCTTCTTGAACTGAAAAAGAAAATAGCTTGATGAAAATATTGTACACTGAAAGATGACTAAAACAATTACGCAGGCCTGTGTTTAGAAATCTCAGTCTTTGTCAGATAGGCTTGCTGATGAATTCAAATAGTAACTGAATCAGTTTTAAAACTATATTTCAGTATAACTCCCAGGACAGGAACAATGGGAATATGATAAAAATATCTTGGGAGAGAAGGTGAAGAGAGAGATTTTCTTAAAAGAAAGGTTACAGTATTAAAGGACTATGCTGGAATAAGGAATATCAAAGAAACTGTGCTTGGATCTATCTGTTGGTAAAGAAAGGATAAAAAAAAAAAGGAGGAGTTGTTTAAGTTATTATTTTGTATGAAAAGTTGAATGAAAGCCAATGTTAGAACAGAAAAATGAAGGCAAAATTTCAAAAAGAAGACTGAAATGACAGAGTGCAGCCCAGGGTACCAACTACAGAACCAGTGGGGAAGTAGACATTAAGAGATTTTGAACACATTGAACGGAAAGGAAGGTATATCAAATGAGTCCTGGTGACTATAGTTGCCATAGTCACAAATATCTCAACTTTTCAGGAAAGCAGGAGTGTCTCAGAGGCCATTTTCAGAGAGTAGACACAATACACAAAGGTAAGTTTCTTTCCAAAGAAATGTTAAAATAAGGTAAATATAGTGTCACAAATAGTTTCTTGGTGAGATATTTCTTCCCCACTAAACTTAGTTCATAATTCAAGATTCTAGGCAACTGTGATAGGTGAACTTGTAAGACTGAGCCCTAGAAATCTGTTGTGGCTTGATCCTTTTCAAAGATGTCATTGATTCTCTCCTGTGGTTGTGTGGCAAGATGAGCATTGATTGTCTGACTTATATGAAGTATTGAGTTCTGAGAACATCATTTTTGCCTAGGATGAGTATTGGGGAAATATGATTGAGGAATTAATGAAATGTGGCTCATAAGATCATTATTTTATTATATTGCCCAATATTGCTATGCTAAAGACAGAAACAGGAGTTTGCAGGGTTTTGCCCTGAAAGAATGTGTGAACTCAATGGTTCACTTATCAAAGGCTGTTATCATGGGAGAGCTCTCAAATCTCCAATAGGGAAGCATTCCAAGGGACTTTCTGGTTATCTCTCTATGGACTTTCCGGTGCCTTCAAAGGGAAGGCATGGTAAATATCTAGTTTGCAAGATGGGAGTTGGAGACAATGAGTGCACTTTGCTCTAAGACATGTCTCTGTGTTATAAACAAACTGTTTGTAGAAATTCAGGCTTCCTGTTCACTCCTGACTGACTGTCTGTTTACCTTTAGGTCCACAATAACTACATCAAATAAATACAGAGTCACTATACCTCTTTTATTATGCTTCTGTTAATTGATGACTACTTCTTAGAACTTAAAAGTTAGCCCCTGAAAGACTTTGTACCTGTTTGTTCACCTAGATAGATTAAGACTTGTTAGTTGCCCTTTGAGAGGACTTTTGACCCTAGCCCACTACCTGTGTAATCCTGTTCCCTTAGCAACTGCATTCCCTGATATGCAAATGTGCTGCCCTGACAACTAGTAATTGAGATCTGTGACTATAAAAACTCATGTGAATCTAACCATATTGCTAGATCATGCATGGAGATATGATCTAGTCGCCTAAGTTCCCCGCTGTGATTATTCTGATCTTTTTATATAAAACTATAAACTATACCTTAGTCTCTGTGTATTTTTATTCTGAACGCAGCACCTTAGACCGCTCGGCCATCCTGACCCGCTTATTCTATTTCCTATCAATTTTCTTATCCTCTGTCACGACCCCTATCTTAGGGACTTGGCCCCGTGGGGAGGAGCAGCTGACCTCCTCGTGGGCCTGCTGTGCCAACATCCGCCACTCTCCCTTCCTCCATTTCCCCACAGATGAGAACCTAAGGACGGGGTAGTCACTTGCATATCTAAAACTTATGGTGGGGTGTTATCCTGTGCATCTTGTATATCAAAATTACAAGTTAATACTGTTAATATTCTTAAAAATTAGGGAATATCAGTGAATTTGGGTTCAATTAATTCAACTTTTGATAGTGTTGAAGAAGCCATACTCAGTTTAGGTAAAGATAGCTTACTTTTGCTGCTAAAAGGACCCAAAATCTATTCATACTTTAAAACAAAACAAAAAAAACCCAACTCTGGCCAAGACAGAGCAGAATAAGTGAATGAGCCACTGGTGAATTGTATTCCAGACTTTAATTTTTCTTGAATCTGTAATTAATTACTTTGGACTTTGATCATGTTTTACTTTCACTTACTAAGGAAAGAAAATTACATTTTATACTCTTAATTTCTTCCTGAAACTTTCTTAATTTAAACCATGGGCATCTCTAGTTTATGCATTAGTAGTGCATAAACCTGTAATGAGTTCTATTGGACAAGGTCTCTGGACATGATTTGGGATGAGAATTAGGATAGAGAATACAATTTTTATCTTGGAATTTATTATATTAATGTCCTTTCATGACTTATTACAGAGCTTTCTGCTGATAAAAAGTAACCTGAATACTAGTGTTCCCAGAAAAAAATACAAAAAAGGACAATACTAGGTATAGTGAGAAGGCCCGCTCACCTGCTCATCTTTTCACCTGGTGGAGCCAGCCATGAGCTTGACTGACCACAAACCTAATTGTTAAGTCTAATAAGAGACCAGAAACTACAAAGTATTGGGTAAGGGTATCAGGTAAGGCCAAGTATTCATTACTCCTCCTGAATGTATAAAGGAGAGTAAAATTTTTTTCCATTGCCCAAGTTGAATAAATATTGGAAGAAGCATTTTTAGTTGCTTTGAGCTCTCCCTCATTCCTATACTTAGAGAAATGCTTTATCTGATTAATTATTTTGGCAGAAGAAACTTAGTTCCTTGTATTCTGTCTCTTCCCACATCTAGCTTTCTATGAAGAGGTTGCATTTTTCCCTGTTCCTTTGGGTCAGGGTGTAGATGGTTGTCCAGCTGGGTCAGTCACTGAGTAGATAAATCTGTTTAATTTAGGAAAGTTAACCCATTTTCCCTGTCCATCCAAAATCAAGTTCTTTAGTTGATTTTATTTTTTATTTTTTATTTTTTTTGCTTTTTAATTTTTTTATTAAGTCCTTAAAGTTTCGCTTGTTATTTCAGCATATTATGGGGATACAAATGTATCCCCGTATTGTCTTTGCCCCACCCAAGTCAGAGCTTCAAGTGTGTCCATCCCCCAGATTTTATTATCAGCAAATATAAATATAATTCTGATCTCCAGTTGTTTGATTTATGTCTACATTTCAACTGGTTGTGAACTCAGGATGCAAGAGTGGGGGTATATTTCAGGATGAAATATGGAGCTTTCAGTACCATATGTCAAACAACTGGGTTTACTGATTTCCCAATACCTTAAAAGTCTCATTGTTTCCAGATGAGCCCTATATCTATTCCTTAGTTTTGTCAGAATCACTTTGTAAATGATAGATCATAGTCCAGAATATCAAAACTGTATGCTAGTGATCACAGTGAATAAAGGAGAAGGAGAGAAGTGGGTTCATAATACAGAGAAATCTGAGTAATAACAAAAATATGTTGGCAATAGAGATAGCTGAATTTTTGCTCAAATAATTAAAAATCAATTAATTAGCTTGATTTTCACTCCTATTTTTCCCCAAATTCATCTCACCCCAAAATAATAAGCAGTAAAGAGGTTTTCTCAATAAATGGAAATCAGTCTTTAACCAAAATGTTAAGATTTCTATTTTGCAAGGTCCGTCTGGTTTCTATCAAAAAGATAATGATCACATGTGTTAGATGTTAAAAAAATTTAAAAATCTAAAGAAATTAAAATAAACTACACACTATTCGCAATCAGTAAATGATTAATTGGATTTTTTTTCTATTGAATAATGTATAATCATTTTGAACTAACTACTTTTAATCTGATTAATAATCTTATTTTCTTCTTTCACATTTTGACCACCAATCAAGAGCTGTGGTATTTTTTAACTTACTATGCTATATGGATTGTCTATTACATCAGTAAGGATGATTTGGGCTGCAAAGAAAACTCTATGAAAATGGGCTTCAAAAATAAGAATACATATAGTCAATATAACAAAAGATATGGAGGTTGAGTGGTTCCCCCCCAATGGGACCCTCTCCACAATGTCATCAAGGTCCCAAGTTCCTTCTATGTCTCTGCTCAGCCATTTGCAGTGATTGACTTATCCTCTTAGACCTACTGTCCTTCTGATCCAAGGGTACCTATTATATTTCCAGGTGTCACATGCAGATAGAAGACAATACCCAGATCTAGACAAAGTGTCTTTCCTCTCACATGTCGTTTTCAAAAACAAGGAAAATATTTTCCAGAAGTCCCCATGGAGCTCTTCTCATTACTTATTAGCAGAATTGAATCTCATGTAGCCTTCCAAGCAAATAAAGGAAAAGGATTAGATTTATTGACGGTGATATTTAAATATTTAACAATCATTGTAACATGGTGACCCACCACCTAGAACAGAATATTACTAATCAGAATGAGCAAAAACCGTCAGCCTTTAGGTATGAATATTCAGATGTCTATTATCTGCCTATCTGTATAGCACTAGGAATTACTATCATTGGCTCAGATTAATGGTTCTTAAATTGTGTTCTCTGAATCAGCAACTTCAGCATCATTTAGAAACTAGTTAAAAATGGAAGTTCTCACGTTCCACCCCAAACCAACTGAA
This sequence comes from Lepilemur ruficaudatus, assembly GCA_963574885.1. Lineage (NCBI taxonomy): Eukaryota > Metazoa > Chordata > Mammalia > Primates > Lepilemuridae > Lepilemur > Lepilemur ruficaudatus. The sequence continues at coordinate 7,633 of CAUYRT010106869.1, forward strand.
TTAGAAAACACTGAGGGTGGGACTCAGCAATCTGTGTCTTAACAAGCCCGTCAGGTAATCACAATGCATGCTAAAGCTTGAAAATCACAGGCTTAGACAATTTGTCTAAAGTCATCGTTCCTAACCTGAAGCACATAAATACCAAATGAACACCTGAGCTAGAAGTTTCTTAAAGCCAATATTATAGAGGAAGAAATGGAGGGAACGGTTTTGGATAGGACTCCAACAGGGTTTCTACTGTATCCATCTTCTCCTTTTTATCTTTAAAGAATTGAGAAATACTGAAGTGTCATAAAAAGTGATCAAGTGATATACAAATTAAAGAAGAAAGTTGATACTATGCTGTTATATTGTACTTACTTTTAAAAATTTATTGTGAAAGTAAATGATAAAGAAATACAGGTTTTTTTCCCCCCTGTGGTAATTATGGAAAGCTGGAATGTGCTGAAGATATTTCAAACAGTGAGTTAGCAAATTATGTAATTCTACCAGTAATTATTGAGCATCTACTATATGCCTGGTTCTAGGGTACACATGAATTATCTTACATTTCTTCTTAAACCAGTTTCAAATGCATTTTCAATATACACGAGAAAGAGCAGACTTAGGGGGAGGGAATTTCTTAGGTGCAAGATGATTTGATCCTTAGAGTCCAAGGATGCTTCTTCGAAAAGTCATTGCCTCATAATTGATTTGTTATGGAGTAAAACTAGTAGATCGTCTTGATGATATAGCATGCTTTAATATTGAGAATATATACAGATAAAAAGTAATATTTTACTAACTTATAATCTTTTCAGTCGTTTCTGTCACTTTTTATGAACTCCCAGGAGAGAGTCACTTGTGATAATGCTACTAAGGTGAAAAACATTTTCAGAAGTTCAGATTTTCACTTCATTGACACTTTCCCTACAGAGATAGGAAGATCACAGTTGATTTCTTTAAAAGAGATGTAAGCTAAAGAGAAAAAGAGGTAAACTTTAAAGTTTTCAGGACATCAAACAGAATAATCAGATATTTTATAAAATATATATCTTGGTATGTCAGCCAATATGTGTTTTCAACAGAAGGAAAAAGTTGCAAAAACCCTCAAACAACAATGATTTACAGGCACGCAAATCTGAAGGTTAAATTTGGGCTTATTTTAATTCTACTAAAATATTTAAACTAGTTTTATCATATTGCTTCTTTTTTTCAACCCTTCTGACAAATAGACTTTACACATAAAGTGAGACATTTGCAAGCTGATGAATCATTATCAATTCATGCAGTATGAATATGCAGTGAAATTTGCACCTAAAGGATATTAATAACTTGCAATTTTGCAATTATTTATTATGTTTCTTGTATCCATCAGGTAACAGTGCTTTGAACATTTTGTTGTCATATATTACAGACTTTACCAGATCAAAACCAAAATTTCTGAATATTGAGCATAAAAATTATACTTACTTGTACATTTCCCCTTCATGTGGTCTTATTCTCACATTCAATTTTAAGCACTATATGTTTTTGATACAATTTTATGTTTTTCTGTTTAATTATCTAATATTTTAAAAGTAAGAGTCTTTCTGAAGTTTTAGCTAGCACATTTGAAGAATATACAATTACACTCTTTGCAAAAATATAAGAAAACCACTTATGAAATTAATAACAGTAGACCCCTGTCTCCAACCAAACTTCGGACACTGCGCTATGAGTGAAGACTTTGCTCCTAATTGTAGGCAGCCGTCCCCAACTTTTTTGGCACCAGGGACTGGTTTCATGGAAGACAATTTTTCCACCACTCAGAGATGTGGCGGACAGCAGCAGAGCTCAGGCAGTGATGGGAGGGACAGCGAGGAGTGGAATGGCTGTAAATTAAACACAGATGAAGCTTCACTTGCACACCTGCCACTTACCTTCTGCTGTGTGCCCCCTCCGCCCCCACTCCCCTTTCCTAAGTTTCATGGAAGACAATTTTTCCATGGACTGGGGAGCTCAGGTTCACAGCAGAGCTCTGCAGCCTCATCCCTAACAGGTTGCAGACCGGTCTGCTGCTGGGGGTTGGGGACCGCAGTTGTAGAGGATAAGTACATAAAGGATATTCACCAGATACTGCAATTTCACTAAATCTGAGATGATACATTGCTAATTTGTACACCGCAGCAAAAAGACAGAAAGAATCTGTGATTAAAGTTGTAAACTGACATTGATTGTAAGATACATCTGATTTTATTTATTTTTTATTTTTTTAGGAAAAGGATCTCTATTGCCCAGGCTAAAGTGCGGTGAGGCAATCATAGCTTACAGCAACCTCAAACTCCTGAGCTTAAGCCATGCTCCCCTCTCACCTTCCTGCGTAGCTAGGACTACAGGTGTATACCACCACGCCTAGCTAATTCTTTTATTTTTGTAGACATAGGGTCTCACTGTGTTGCTCAAGCTGGTCTCAAACTCCTGGCCTCAAACAATCTTTCTGCCTCAGCCTCCCAAAGTGCTGAGATTACAGGTGTGAGCCACTGTGCCCATTCACATCCTGATTTTAGAGACATTAAAATATGTAAGTAGACTCTTGACTGGTGAAATTATATCATACATGTTTCTCTTTTTCTTAGCAGTATTTCCAGTTTCCAGAGGGACTTGCACAAATTAAGAGTGTTCGCTGCAACTAGAAAGTATCTTATTTCTTTGAAAAACTTTTGATTAGAACAAATACTAATCTCTATTATTCTGATTTTTAACTTAGTTTAATCCATTCTTCATTTCACTTCACTTAAAACCAATAAAATGTTTTTGTTAAAGGAGTTATCTTAAGGCTCAGGCCTGAAAACTTCACAATAGCTTATCAACAATTTGGAACATGGAAATAAATCACAGATCTATAATAAACAAGGAAGATCTTGATTAATACCTGTCAACGGTGCCTCACTGCCTACAGGAGAAAATGTAAACCCTCAGCACTATTTACAGGCAGTTTCAACAAAGCTTTTACTTGCCCTATAGAGTCTCATCTGAGGCTTCCCTACTGACCCTACCTCACTGCCACACACAGCACAACAATGGTCAATGTCC
>CAUYRT010106870.1:0-47253 GCA_963574885.1 Lepilemur ruficaudatus
TCCCAGCTACTCAGGAGGCTGAGGCAGAAGGATTGCTTGAGTCCAGGAGTTTGAGGTTGCTGTGAGCTAGGCTGACGCCACGGCACTCACTCTAGCCTGGGCAACAGAGTGAGACTCTGTCTCAAAAAAAAAAAAAAAAAAGTAGACATATTCTTCTAAGAGAATGTGAAAATTGTATCTTCCTGGATAACGGATTCAAGACTTAAATGTCTGCCTGTGAAATCATTATTTAGATAATATTCATTTTTCAACCACCACATCTGAACTACGTGACTTATTTTTAGGAGGCAAAAGACATACGATTTAAAATATAGAGTGTAAACACCCAAGTAAACCATAAGAATGTTAAAATAGTTAATTGCGAGGTTATTAGGCTCCCTTGCTCTGGGTTCCTACTTAAGTAAACTGAAACCCAACTCAGTATAAACAGTAAAATGAAAATTCAGCTTAACCAATGAAAAACCTCCAATTAACTGCTAACTAGAGATTTACCACCGGAATGCTCCAAATAAAGCTACTGCTCCGCTTTAACCAATCAGGTTGTTCTTACCTTGCTTCTGCATTCACCCTATAAAAGTCATCCTCTCTCACTCCTTGGGCAGAACCCTGAACAGTTCATGCTTTGGAGCTGCCTGATTCGTAAATCACTGGCTGCTCAAATAAACTCTAAAATTGTAATGTGCCTAAGTTCATTTTTTAACACATTAATTGACTTAAGTCTTTTGAAGATTTTGTTTGAATCAAGTGGTAAGATTCCTGCGAGTAGAACTTTTGATAATTTAAAAAAATTTTTTCCAGCCAGGTGTGGTGGTTCACGCCTATAATCCCAGCACTCTGGGAGGCTGAGGCAGGAGGATCGCTGGAGATCTGGAGCTCGAGATCAGCCTCAGCAATAGCGAGGCCCCTGTCTCTACTAAAAACAGCAAGAAATTATCTGGGCAACTAAAAATACATAGAAAAAATTAGCTGGGCATGGTGGTGCATGCCTGTAATCCCAGCTACTTGGGAGCCTGAGGCAGGAGGATCGCCTGAGCCCCGGAGTTTGAGGTTGCTGTGAGCTAGGCTGATGCCACAGCACTCTAGCCCAGGCAACAGAGTGAGACTCTGTCTCAAAAAAAAAAAAAAAATTCTTTTTCATTAGCTAGCTTAAAAAGACACAATTTATAAGTTATAAAATAGTTCAAAAATTAAGTTTAAACTCATGGTCAACAGAAAATGATTGGGAGATCTTTGTTGAGGAAACAATTTGCATAAGGAAACAAAAACTACAGAAACTAATAAGATTTTTCTTTGCAGTGTTTTACTCATGTGCTTTTTGAAATATGTTGCCGATGATTTTATTAAAGACTTGAAAAATATTTGCAGTTCCCTTTTAAATATATAATTACAGTTCTGTTTTCTAGCTTGATTAAGAACAGTTGAAAAACGGTGATCTCTGATGTTAATAATAATTCCCTATATTCCCAAGTAATGTTTTCCTTTCATTATATCCTTACATTGCCTTGTTAATTATCAGCTTTTTATGGTTTACAAGTTTTTTCTCTAGGGAAAATAAAACAAGGAGGAGGAAGAATTTAGCTTGAAAATACAGTTCTTTATTTTTCTTTTTCTAAATGATGTTGGCCTGATTTTTATAATACCCACTTTGCAAATTGTAACAAAACCTAATTCTTTAGTCATCTGAAATATCAGAAGGCAGTTTACTGACACTGCTCTGTCCATGGCAGTATATTTTTCATATATTATATCTATATATGCAGTTTCATTGTTTTAATTAAATTGAGCATATTAAGTGTGGTTGTGAGAAGAAACATAATTGCCATTCTTAGAAAACTGTCTATGTCATATCTTTCTTTTGGTGTTCACTTTTTTCTCCTTTGAATTTAGCAATGTATTTTCTCTTGTTTTCTCATGCAAGGAGTGAGAAGAATCCCCTCCTCCCTCTGACATTGTAGAATATAATAAACACCACTGGTATTAATCAATCAACTCCTTCATTCATCTGAGTTCGTCAAGGCAGAATTTTGATTTAAATAAAGTTTGTTTGGCCTTTTGTGCCTTTTCCCTATATTTGGAAATAAAATCTCCTAATACGTATCTAAATCTAGGAATTCAGTGTCTTTTTATGCTTTTATTTTTCCTCCTGACCAATTCTATTTCTAAGAAAAGATCTATAACCTTAAGTCTTATATACTAACCTCCTCTGGAAGTATCTACATTTTAAAATTTATGAAGATTTTAAAATTTTATAAATTTTCAAATTGCAGATAACAAAATGGGAGAAGCCAGACAAGATGTTCAGCGTGGTCAACTACTTTTACTAGAACTTCTCCACCTCATCTAAATGCCAGTTTTAAAATAATAATCAGAGTCATTAGCCATCATTCACCATCATTTAAAATTTATTATGTTAGAGGAATAGACTGTGTCCCCATTCTAGGAAAAAAAAAGGAAAAGGAAAACAATTGACCATGAGACAATTGAAATACAGAAGTATGAACACTGAGTGTGGCCCAAGAGCAACAGTAAACTATCAACAAACACAAAAAGCTGTGGCAAGTGTGTTAGTTGGATTTCTCAAACTCACAGGTAAGAAAATGCAGAGATTGCCTGCAAAGATGTAAATTGATTACATGTCTCATTCTGCAGTAAGATAGGGGTAGCCTCATTGGCTTAGAATTTTTCTGGGTCTTAGTCTTTGCCAAACTTTTAAGACTAAGATGGACAGCAAGCTTGTGCAATGATCTGAGCACATGTGACCTGCCTGTTATTTGTTTACCCAGCCTAAAGGAAGGGTTTGATTGGGTCCAGGTTGCCCCTATTCAATCTAGGGTGTCTCTCCTAGGAAAGTTTCTGCTATGCCAGTGCAGCGGTAATATGCATCTGTTGCCGCAACGCCATGCTGTTTGTGTTTGCCTTTGAGACAATCCTTAGTTTGTTACCAGGTAGTTGACCTAATTTGTTCTCTACGTGTTTAAAAAATCATGGTATAATTTATAAAATGAACCACTTGGAGTACATATGTGCTAAGATTCTCCAGGTGAAAATTTAAAAAGTTCAGCTAAAACCACGTAAACACTAAGGCAAATTTGTTAACTTATAGAACTGAAAAATCTAGAGGCAGGGGATGCACCTAACCAAATTATTTTGGAGAAGAAGATGGAAAAGAAATCGATGAGCCTAACTGCAGAGCTAGGTGATATTCCACGGCTGTCCCACAGTGGAGAATAGAATATGGATGGGCAGCTTGCAATATGTACCATAATGCACTCACTTCAGAAGAGATGTGAAACTGACAGGCAATTTTAAAACTTCAGAGTCTGTTCAGCTCAAAACTAACTCAGAAAAATGGCTTCTTCTTTCCTTTCTGAGAAGAACATGGATTAATTTTCCATGTATATCTTACAACTTCTCTTGATCAATGTATTTTTAATGTCTGGTAAAGTTGTAATTTGTCACAGGACATGTCTAAAATGAGGTGAATAATGTTTAAGGCTTGGAGACTCCTTGCTCAATGACTAACAGAGGAAGAAATGACTCAGTGGAAGAAAAATGAGGCTAAGACATAAGTATGACCAAGTGTTTATGGGGTGCAATGTTTTTATTACCTAGAGAGAACAATACAGGGTCATAAACTCATGAAAAATATTGCAGCAAATTTTAAATTTATTTTATAATCCTTCATTCACTGAGATCTCTTAATGTTAGTATATTTAGCAAAGGCTTATTTTCCAACTTGTATGCTCATTTCCATTTCTGGCAATCAGTAAATGTTCTGTAAATATTTGCTGCCATTAAGGCTATTTTAACTATATAATTGGTATCAGCAGTATATGGGGCCACCCTGAGCTTCTTCCAGAGCAACTCTGAGGTAAGAGGAAGACTATTTCCCTCTGAGACTAAAATTAATGTCAATCCAAAATAGTGAGGCAACAAATAATTCCCTAACCACGTAGGAAGTAAACGTGGCTAAAAACAACTTTCAGTTTAATTAGAGAAATTAACACAGGAGTATATAGAAGTAAATTCTTGCAACGTATCTATCACTGTTTAAAAGAGAGACATGCAGAATCTGAGGGGCATGAGCATGTTAGTCATGAAAGGACATTTGCAGGTGTCCCCATGGCCTAGAGGAACTAGCTCTCATTTCCCTTCACTCGCAAAGCAATCAGGTGGTTACTAATGCAAAGCCCCAGGTTCTTTGATATCAGGGCTCAGCACCTTGGATAGGGGATGTGAGCAGACGCATATACACCCCAAATATACACGCCAAATATACACATCAATTGATATTCTTATCACATCTCAAGTCAGTGAATTCATCAACCCCAATCACATTGTTTCTGAGTTATATTGAAAGAGTCCAAGGCCAAGAAACAAATTTTGGACTTTGGCAATGTCAACTCTTTGGGTCTCTTTCCCTGTTGGCACTTCTACACCTCATCAGAACTGTGGCCTTTCTTTTAACAAAAAGCCTACGATTGGTTAAATAAATCTTAATAATATAGCCTGATACTTCCTATGGAAAAATGTGTATAAAGTTACAAATAATGAATTTAAAAAAGTTAAAATTCTCTTGGAATAATATTTTTAAACTCAGGAGTTATCTGTATGTATCATATAATTTTAGGGTTGAATCTTTCTTTTTCATATTTTAATTTTTATAAAATATGAGAAACTATGAATAGTGGCTATGGTTTTTCATATGTTCCAAAATATTTCACTGACCATAGCACCTTACCATGGCTCTCAGTCTGCTTGGTCTGACACCACTCCACAGTTTGCCAGGAACAGTTGGAAATTTTGGAGGTTGAGGTGAAAAGAAGGGGCAAGTGTTGTCACGACAATGAGATGTTACTGATATCCAAGTCCTAAGGGATCAAGTATCCTAAACACGTGGCAACATTGGGAAAGTCACACACAACAAAAGACAACAAAGGACTGTCTTGTCCCAAATGCCAATCATATTTCTACTGAGAAACATTGCTCCTAGTCCCCTATAAAGTATGGATTGGTTACAACTTTCTGAGATTATGATTTAAAACATAAAACACTAGAGATCTAAGTGCATTTCGTGCTGTTATATCAGGAAATAGTATTACCTGTAAACCTTTCACTTACATATTATTGTTCATAGCAGTATGCGTGGTGTGTGTATGTGTGAGAGAGACAAAGAGAGAGAGAGAGAGAGGTGTGTGTGTAGCTGGTTTTGTATGAGTTTCTTACTCTTTGAAAGTGTCTAACAATAAAAACTATTCTCTTTCCTTTTTCAGTAGCTGAAGTCTGATAACATAGTCCTGGGAAATGAAGAAAAGATTTTGTAAACAGTCTAGTTAATTTAATCAATCAAAGCCGTAAAGACAGATAGCTCACCTTGGGGACAGGGAGTTGCAGCACTGGAAACAAAGTCACGGCCCTAACTCAGTTTGATATGGATCAGTCATTCTGCATTTTTAATTAATCACATAAAGCTTCTTTCCACTAGACTTAATTATCCAAAGGTGACAGCGTAGGGGGAACCTCTAAACATCCATGCATTTTCGCAGCCAGATTACAAAGCCCAGTATTATATGCACACTCTACTGATGTAGAAATAGGTTGGGATACAAACGGGGGATGATCAAATATCAGAGCCAGACTGACCATTTACACAAAGGCATTCATTCCAGGGCAGATGCAGCTGGGTCTCCGAGGCCTGCCCTAGACAAAGACTCTTCAGCTAAAATCCTTTATGAGTGAGGTTTAAACAATCACACAATCAATTAGCATTACAGCATCCAATCTTTTTAAACTCAGTGACCAAAGATCAGTCCCAACCAGTGAACTTTCTAATTGTTGCAAAACACCATGTAAACGCCCAGCTTGTCCTGCCCAAAGGTTTTCAGGAGATAAAAGTCAGTTCAGAAACAAAGTTTTACAGAAGTCAATGAAGCCTTTTAAAGGAACGTTATTGAGATTTTTTTAAATCTCTTGCCAAAATAAAAAGAATAAAAAGTTAAATTTCTGTCCAACAATCTCAAAATCAGCAAGACAAAGAAAAATCATCCAACCCCCAAAGCCAACAAAAGGCCCATTTACTATCTAACACCCTGGGTGGACTTCGAAGCCACACTTCTCTAACAATCATTGTATTATGTCCACAGAATAATGCCGACCTGTTAATGTGGGCTTTGTTTGATCAATTTGGAGTTCAAATCAGAATAAATCAAGATAGAAAGCTGCCCCAACACCAACTCACTAAGGCTACATGAAACATACAGAAACAAAAACAAAAATTAAAAAAGTCTTCTTTCCAGGGGTAGTGAAAGCAAGATTAAAACTTAATAGAACTAAACTCTGCCCACATTACGTGGTACCTGAGCACATTTCAAAGCAAAGGGAAGCACGACCCACGTGATGCCAGTGACTTAAGCGAGATTCACGATGTCTCTCGTGTCCACACGCTGATAATGCACAAAAGAATGTACTTGTCTTCACAAACTGTTTCTCAAATCTTTAGAGTTTAAATTTGAAATGTCAACGTAATGAAAACAAGCTGTAGACAGTTTGTAAACAAAAATATGGATGAGTTTTTAGAATGACTAAAGCACATAATTGTACATCCCAACAAAACTTCTCCATTGCCAAAAGGCTTCATCATTCAGATCACTATACCACTGCCTGGAAAGCACTGGTGATCAGAGCCCACTCTTCTCAGTAAACAGAATAGGACTAAGTTATTCCGGAATAAAAGCCATTAGTAGAAGAGGACATTTAAAAAAAAAAAAAAACACTATTATGTCATTTTTAAACTCCTTTGAAAGCTTCCCTCACAACCCTTACCATCTCTTCACCCATTTTAGACACCCCAGATGTTCTGTGTGTGTAGGTGTGTATATATGTCTTTCTCCTGAGAGACACTACTCCTTTAAACTTCCAAATTCTGTCTCAAATTCAAATTTTATCAAGTTCAAAATACTTGGTTAGAGAAAAAGAAATCCTAGTTGACCTAAATTTCTAAACACACTATCAATACAAATACAAATAAGAGGAATACAATTCTAGGAGTTCTTTCACCTTAAAACTCAGAAAAATAAATTATGATTAAATAGGAGATTTTTAAATGTCCATGGTTATACTTAAATTCGATGTGTATAAAGCTGCAAAGCAAACTAATTATATGCCTATCTATACAACAAGGCATTAGACTTTTAAGATTCCCATGGATTTTATAGAATGCATAGCATATGAATTATTTATCTTTTTTAAAAATTCAAGAAAAAATATTGAATTTAGTTTGTAGAATTGACAACAATTGGACTAACAGGAAATGAAAATGCCATTTAACCGCCATGTGATTGATTACAGCGTTGTTAGTTCAAGAGAATGATCACTTTGAGATTGATTAAACCGTACTTTAAAAAAAAAAAAATCAATCTCAGAATTCTGAGCAGTTGAGCCACAAAGACTTTTAATCCTCTACAAATTTATAGAATGCAGTTAAAAACTGATTTAGCACCAGAGATTTAAGAATTAACGATCTCATGATTGTGATAGTAAATAATAATCATCTTGTACTTAAACAAATGCAATCTTTTCAATCAATGAATTCTTACCCTACTTCATACTGCAGTATATGGGGTGAAAGTGTGGAAAACACAATTTAAGGAAATACAGGAAAAAATCAAGACTGAGTATTCTGAGGCTGTGACATTCAAATGTGTAGGAAGTCTGCTTTCTAATAACAATGATGAGTGGTTTCCAGTGCACCTGAGAAGGGCAGTCTAACATTGATAAAGTGAAGTTATTCTAACTGCATGTAACAGAAACCTATCACAGATGGACAGCAATTTGTTCTGTACAAACTTAATATCATGCCACTACTGTTTCCTTTTGCTTTTTGTGTGCCAGCCTTTCTTGGTCTCTCTTCATATTTGAACTTGTTCTGTTCTGTCTCCATACAGAGGCTTAATCCAATACTTTCCTTTACCTAGACTCCTCCCGCTCCCCACCTTCACGCCTTTCCTAGTGCTTCCTCAAAGTATCTTTCTATGACACAGCCACTAGGTCAGCACGCCCTGTTACACGCTTTCAGAGTGCTTTTCTTTCTGAACTTTTCTTTCTCATTTCTAATCACATTTTCACCAAAAATCTGATTGAGTACATAGTTTTCACTATCTGTATGTGCTACCATAATGTAAACTACAAGAGGGACTGATTTGTATTTAATTCATGCCCTGTTTTGTCCTGAGGACTTACACAAGGTCTGGCATATAGGTGTTTAATTCAATGAATAGTGTGAATAAAGGAAGGAAAGAAATGGGCAAAGTCCTAAAATGGCTTTTAGGATAACAGGACTTAATAATTCTGGGGTAGAGAAATTTAAAGATTCAATGGTAGCACCCAGATGTTATAGTTTGTCTAGAACATATAGCATGTATATGGTCATAGGTGTGTACATCATTTGGTGAATGCTGAACTACTAATTTTATGGTCTGAATACTGTTCATACTGCTAATTTTATTGTCTGAAAACACCTACTATGTATTATCTGAATCAAAAGAGTATTTTAGAGATTGCTGTGAGTGTACTGGTTAAGTAGAAAAAAGATTTTATTTATAATCCCCAGAGGAGATATTCTATTTTTACAATTCTTATGCTTACTAAATCAATATTCAACTAGGATCAAATTTTGTGACTTTGTGTAAGTCATTTAACTTCTCAGAAAATCAGTTCTGTATATGTAAAAAAAAAAAAAACCTGAGTAATAGTACAAGACCTTAAAATCACTTTAGCTTTAAAGTAATATAATTTCAGTATATTATATAAGCCCTATGTTGAATGATTTCAAATTCAAAAACTGACAAAATAAGTAGGAAAACAAAACAGATTTTCAATAAATACTCTTCAAGTACATCTAATAAAAAACCAGGACAAAGAAAATATATGTTTTTCTACTACCCAGCAGGAGAGAGGGAACACTCATGAAACATAATTGTGAAATTGTACACATTTTTAATGTGTTTTTCCTTCTTTTTCTTTGTGAGAAAGGTAAGCCATAATCAAATGCTGTCTAGACAGAGAATATAAAAAACCAAATCAAAAGAAAACAATTGAGGAGTACATTAAAATACAAGATGTATTCGAAGTATCAGGAAGAGATCATATCCTGTTATCTTGCAGAATCTCTGAAGACTGAAAAAGTCCGTCTGTTTCAAAATAAAGGAGAATAGTTAGAGAACAAAATTTCTTGAATAAAAGCAACTTAAATGTTTCTAAGGGAAATTGAGCTTCCTATTAAATATTTTTCAGTTCAGGGATCAGGTACAAATATAGGGAAGGAGGAATTTGCTATACTCGCTGCTAATTAACACATAGTATGAGTAGTATGAGAGTACAGGGGAGGGAGGAAAGGGCCTTTCAGAGAACACAGGACATTTAAAATGTCAAAGACATAAGGCTAAATAATGGCGTAAACACTGATATTAACCTCAAGCATATAGACCAGTCTACAGGAATGTAGGTTTGTGTTTTACCTATCTGAGGCTAAACCCATCCTCTGTCAGGTTAGGCTAGCTCTTAATCCAGGTGATTATCAGAAGGATGGAGTATTTTGGTTGAAATGAACAGTCTATGCAGTGCTAAGTAACTCTGCAGGTGGAGAAAAATAGAGTTTTTTGAAGTTTTTAGTGTCCTTAGGAATTGTGATATATAATAGTAAAATTATTAGTAATAAAATATGGTAATAATGGCTAATACTCAAGAAGTGCTTTTTCTATGAAAGACATTATTCCTTGCATGCATTAATTCACTTAAATTGAATATTAGTGGGTCCCTAGTACTATCAAACATGAGAGGATGTTCTTATAATTTTAAAATAGTCACATGGTTTTGGAAGTTCTAAGGAATTATAAAAGACTAGAATGAATAAAAATGGACTGGTTTTTAGAACATCTAGAGCAATGTCTCTCCAAGTCAAGTCCCTGCAACAAAACAAATTGAGTTCTTTCTGGTTCAATGGCTCAGAGAACACTTTGAGAAGAGAAATCATAGACCCAAGACTTTTCACAAAATTGGGGAACTTTTTGAGTGCTAAGGACTCACTAAGTGTAACACAGAAATCACTGTATGAAAAAAGTCTGTAAGATTTAAAGAGATAAAGGATTAGAATATAATTATCCCCATTTCAGTAGCCTAGACACAGAGATTAATATTATCATTAATATTATACTCAAGAGTTTCTAATCCTATTAAAGAAGACTGGATAAAACACAGAGTGACTATAACACATGAGGATAAATTATCTGTTTGACAAAGCTCATCAAGTAATAATATTACTATAACCTAATATTCAGAATAGTAATCAAGGAATGTGAGTGCAAGAGATGGGCCATAAACTAAAATGTTTGAGTAATGCAGCATCATTATTAAAAACTCCCATGTGACACAGTGTGTTACTCTATATAAACATGACTCTATATTTCCCAATGCCACTTGACAGAGTACTGTATCTGTACATGCAATAGGCATCTCAAATCCAAAATATGAGCTGCTAATCTTACCCCCAAAACATGTTCTTTCTGTTATCTTTTCCATATCAGCTTACAACAACTCCTCTCCTCAAGCTATTCAAATAAAAAATCGTGGGCTCAACCTTTCTCTTACACCCTATATTCAATCCATCAACAAATCCTCTCAGATCTACATTTAAAATATGTCCAGATCCCAACCACGTCTCATCACCTCTGCCTACTGTCCCAATCCACCATCGTCTCTCCTGGATTGTGCCATAACCTACAGCTACCATGGTGTTTAACATATGATAGTACTCACTGAATATTAATGTTAAATAAATGAGCTGAGAAATAATGAAAGAGCTGTTGCTTAGCCAAGACTCTGCACTCAAAGTCATGTGTATACTTTTTATAACACAATAAAATCAATTTCACTGTAATTATTAAAGAAATGGGAGCTGTTATTCTAGTTCTACTTTATGAGAAATAAGCAAACGATAACAAAAAAGAATTATTAGGGATATATTTTAGAAACTAAATATCAGCATTTCCTTAGAATAAAAATTCAGCTGGATCCAGTAAATGACTTACATTTATAAAACAGAACAGTAAGCATTTGATCGTTTTCCTCTGCAAAGCCTTCATTCCTACCTCCTTCCCTCCCAACTGGTGACCCCTCAGATGGAGTCACTTCACCTTCACCTTCCCATCATCTCTTTATCTTTGCTACAGCCATGCTGCATGCACACTGCACTTATCACACTAAATTTTATTTGATTACATGTATGTCTTACTTTCAAAGAATAAACTTCTTAATGGCAGGAATCTTAAGGTTAAGAAAAGTTAATTATGTGTTCTAACTGCCTAGCCTAGCACCAGGCACAAAGAAGCTTCATAAATGTTCACTGAGTTGAATGTAAATGAGTTGATGCTTGAAGTCATAAATTTGAAGGCATCACAATTGTGAATCATTAAAGAAATGTTAAATCGAGTTCATTTTACTATCCAGTTGTAGATACAGATAGATCAATTTTGAAAAGACTTTCATTGACTATCCTGAAACCACAAAAGTATTTTGGTTGAGTAATCCAAATGCCATAGGTAGAGTTTTCTGATTAATCAAAATTTTACTGGACTTACTCTTAAATGTTTCACTTTGAAAATGAGGAAAGGAAGATATTGGGTAGGATCTGGACTAGAGAGAAGTTGAAGAAAAAGGGTTAATAATTTTTTTAAAGTATGTTATAGAAATTGCTTTTTGTGGAAAACACAAGACTATGAGAAAACTTCCAAATCATTTTATACTTGGGGCAATTTATTTTAAGTTACCAAAGCTTTTACTTTGACAGAGGTAGGATTCAATAAGAAACATGTTTCAACTACTGAAAGGTGAAAGGCAAGTATAAGCAAAAAAAAAAAAAAAAAAAAAAAAAAAGAAAGAAAAGAAATTTAAGTTCCCACAGCTTCCACTGTGGTTCAATCCCTTACAATAGCTTCCTAATTGGTTTTTTGTGTTTAGACTCTCCCCCACCAGCCGATTTAAACTGTTTCCAAATCCATATTCCTATTGCAGAGTGTGATGATGTTTCTCCAGTACTCAAAAACCTTAAAAACAAAGCCCTGTTTCCTGAAAGACTCCATCTAAACATGTTTTAAAACAGCCCTCAATGCATATTTTCGTTACTGTCTTCCACGAGACTATTATGCACCCATAGCACAGGAGCCAAACTGTGTTATTCAATTATTCTATAATCACATGCAATGATTTTGCCCTCTATTGTTCTGTTAAATTCGCTATCTCCTCCTGGAGTGTCCACTCCTCACACAAGCATTCATCAACTCCTGAAAACTCACTTATCCGGTTTTCTCATAAAGGCTTTCATGCTCTCCTTCAATCAGACGTTTTCTCTCTCTCCTCTGAACTATCACAGAACTTTACGCATTCCCACGGCACCTAATAGGTCCCAGCTTATATCATAGTTGTTTACGTATTTGCCTTATTCCTTCCTCTCCAGGCCACTATTGCCTAGTTTTTGGAAGGTCTGAGATTATGCTCTATTTACCTTTATTAACTGCAGGTAATAGCATATAACGTTTCCTACATAAGGTGCTCAAACAATGTTTCTTGACTTATAAAGTTGACTAAATATCATGAAAGACACTGAGGAATCACAATTGTCGATCTGCTTGGCAGCCAAAACCTAGCTCAGGTGTCCTCTTGAGAAGTTTTCCAAAGATCCATAACAGGGATCTGTAAGAAGACAGTGGCACCTTATTTTTAATTCTTCCTCAAATCCTTTAGAATACAGACAGTTGGGGGAAAATGTCTTTGAAGGGTACTGGACTGGGAAAAGAGATAGCCTGGGTATTTTCATTTAGTTAATCTTAGTTTTATCTGGAAGATGAATGGTCTGGGTGAAGTCTCTTTAATTTTTCTACCACTAAAGTTTAATTATTTCAAATAACATCATATTATAATCTGGAAGAAAGAAAACCCAACTCACTTATACTAAATACTACAGAAATCAACAAGTAGAAAACACATTTTCCCAGCCATAAAATTAGGTTCTCCTATAATATGATTTTTCTGAAGACAAAGACATTCAACCACGCATCTTTGGTAGATTTTAAATATCACTATGTCACTAGGTCACTGTCTCTGCCATCTGAGTTAGACACATATGCCACATAATGGGCATCCTATACAATTGCTGCAACCTGAAATCCTGAAGAGGCAAAAGAGGGGATACAAATACTTCAAATGGAGGGAGTTAATTTTTTATTGGGAGTTTATGAAGTATTGATTTAAAGGTAGTATTTGAATGTTCAAGTGTTCTAATCAGGATTATAAATATTTTATTATTCCACTACTGTACTTTCTTTTCATTAAAGCAATTAAGTTGTACAGATTTAATCAAGTTCATTTTTCAAAAGGAAAAAACTTAGAATTCAGAATGCTTTGCATAGGATTCATAAAGCTTCAGAGGTCAATGTTCAGAAGAAATCAAATAACAAGTGCATTGTACTTTATTCTTGATTCTGCCGATAATTCCTCATGGGAAAACCTGCAGCTCTATTTGCTAGTTCAGAGGTGAATTAAAAAAAAAAAAAGCTTTCTTCCTCCTCTGCTATTTATTCATATATGATAAATATTCAGAAGTAATTTTACATCTGTACCTGAATATTAAAAATACAGTTTTGTTTTAACATACAATATAGTTTTATGAATCATGCATATAAAATAGTACTATTAGGATAACTTCTTTGTAACATAGTGATTACCTGCCTTAAAGGAAAATATAAAACAGTAAGGCTGGTTTTAAATTGTGCATAGAACCAGTAATTGTGACTTTAAGGCAATTAAAAGGTTTATTGAATATTGGTTAAAAGTAGATTGACAATTATCTTAAAGAATAAAATGTAATTTATTTGGTGCTACTTTGTGAATGCTTCTAAGTACAAATCATCTCATGATACCATATATTATACAATGTACTTTGAATCACAACTCAAACATAAAATAACCTATAAGATCACATGGCTATAATCAATACACAACAGTTACATTTTTAAAATAAAGAAAAAAATTAGCAATTAATTAAGTTAAGGTGCAATAACTTTTTCAGATAAAATGTTAGCACCATACCAGATAAAATCACCTGAAACTATTGGCCTCCTTGTTCTTCTTAAATAACTAAATATAAACATTTTTTTCCAAAGCACAAATATTAATTTGTAAAATCACTTCTACAGTAGTTAATATTTCTTTCTTTTTTTTTTGTTTTGCATTTACTCCTTGTAAGGAAAAATATGAAGTAAAAACTTTCACAGGGTATGAAAATCAAACAAATAAACAAATGTGACCAAAGCAGGTACTGTCCTTCAGCAGTGAGTTCCAACAGAAGCAAAAGTGGACATTTCGCGGCGTATGGTACTAAAAGGCGAGAGTTCCAGTTCTGTGGTGTATTCGTTGTCATTGTCGTCACTGGTCACTGTGGAAGACTTCTGGATGCATTCCTCACAGCAACAGCAGCAGCACTCCATGAAGGCCCGGCTGAAGGGTTTGCAGAGACAGAAAAGGAGGACTGGGGTGACACAGGACTTAAAGAACAAAAGGAACTGGCTGATGATATTAAGGAGGTCCATCGTCTGCTGTGAAACCCCTGTGGCCATGTAGGCAGTGACAATATTGCAGATATTTTCAGGAATAATGCAAAATCCATATAAAATGGTCAACGCCACTACTGTACAGTTCATCTGGCTTTCCAGTTGAATTTGCCGCTTGTTCCCTCGGGTGCAGGCTTTCTCTACTTTGCGGATTTTCCTTGCGGTCACTAAGGAGCAGGTGATGGTGAAAAGTGTGGGCAAACAAAAGTAACAGCCGAAATACCACCAGAGTCTCGCACTGTCGTAGGTGAGGGCTAAAACGTAAATGGTGTCCGGTAAGTCGGGAGAGATCTTTATGATGCACCTTTCTGCAGGAGCTCGGCCGCTAAACCCCAGGTCCTCCTTGCTCAGCTGGCGGAGAACAACTTCGGGAAGTGCCAACAGCAGAGCTCCAACCCATATCACAGCAAGTTTGGCGGTTGTTGAGGAACAGTTTTCGATCATTTCATAGTACATCTGCACGTTGGTGGCGGCGCGGAAGCGGTCTATGCACAGAGCACATAAGGTGAAGGTCGTGACTCCGAGAGAAGCGACCTGTGGGGGAACATAGGATACATTTATTCTGGGCGTTCTCTGAAAGATCAAACCAAGACTGGTAAAATAGTAAGAAGAGAGACAGAGAGAGAATGAGGCACGGGTAACTGGGTTCAGGACTTCAGCTGAATCATTGTAAGCATAAAAATAGAAAACCAATTGTAGCTGTTCAGCTGTCCAGGGTGGGTCATTGGAGTGAAGAAATTTTAAAAATGGAAGGACCCATAAAGACCAGCTATTCCAATACCCTTTTATTACAGATAAGAACCCAGAGACCCTAAAATTTTCAATCACCATAAAAATGCCTGCCATTAGAAGATCCAGATAAGGAGTAGGGTGGTGGAGAATATCCCATTTCACTACAGATGAGGATGGCCATGTTTTCCACAGTCAGGGTCAGTAGTGTGCCTTACACACAGCAAGCACTTTAGAGCTTATTGTTTCCAGTAGATTATATGATTAGAGAGCTCCTCTAATTTCTCCAAAGTGCAAAATAAAGTATTTTAACGTTCTCTTCAAAGGCACACGCTTATGGAAAACAAGAAAGGGAAATCCTCCAGAGGCCAATATCAAAGAGAAAACAAATTCTAAACAGGTCAGTGATCCCTCCCTGTCCATGCTGTATGTTTGCCCTAGGGGCATCTGCCACTCCTGATGAGGTGTGATGTTATTAATAGTTTTAGCTGGAAGGATGGGGCCAGGTGCCCAGGTACATGGAGGTAGGAGACAAAGCTGGGGACAATGTGGGTGGAGATTAGGTCAAAGACACCCTTACGAATTTGGAACTTTCCATATACTGACATCTTTAGAGGTATAAAGAGGAAAAACAGGGGGAAACAAAGGAGAAACTAGCCTGCCTGACAGGATTTGGGACTGAGTGAGTTAGGAAAAAGGAGAAAAGGAAATGGCAAATTCTAACAGGTGCTGGAACCTACATGGTATAAGGGCCAAAATTGACACCTTGTATGTGGCTCAGAAAAACCAAAACGCAATTTAAAATCATCCCAGGAATGCTTATACACTGTTGGTGGGAATGCAAATTAGTACAACCTCTATGGAAAACAGTATAGAGAGTCCTCAAAGAACTAAAAGTAGATCTACCATTCAGTTCGGCAATCCCATTACTAGAGATCTATCCAAAGGAAAGGAAATCATTATATCAAAAAGATACCTGCATTCATATGTTCATGACAGCACAATTCACAAATGCAAGGATATGGAATCAACATAAGTGCCCATCAACCAAGGAGTGGATAAAGAAAATGTGGTGTATACACACACACACACACACCACATACACCATGGAATACTACTCAGTCATAAAAAAGAATGAAATAATGTCTTTTGCAGCAGCATGGATGGAACTGGAGGCCATTATATTAAGTGAAATAATGCAGGAATGGAAAAACAAATACCACATTTTTCTCACTTATAAGTGGGAGCTAAGCTACAGGTATGCAGGGGCAGAGTATTCAGAGCAATACAATAGACATTGAAGACTCAGAAATGGGGAGGCTTGGAGGAGGGTGAGGGAAGAAAAACTACCTATTGGGTACATGTATACTATTTGGGTGATGAGTACACTAAAAACTCAGACGTCACCACTATACGATTCATCCATATAGCCGAAAACCACTTCTACCCCTAAATCTACCAAAATAAAATAAATAAATAAATAATAAAATCATCCCAGGCACCTGGTAGAAGCAAATCTTAATCCTCTCTGGAATAACTTTAAAACCAGGCCCCAGAGAAATCCCACAGATGTAATTCAAGGGAACATGGATTCAGAAAATCAAAAATCACAATAAGCAAGAGACAACCAGCCACTATGAGCTTATGTGCAAAAAAAAAAAAAAAAAAAAGTTACAGAATCAGACCTAAAATAAGTACATTTATCATGAAATAAGAATGTTTACCAAATTTAAAGAAAAAGAATATCTATATATCCCAACCATAGACAATTTCAGATCAGAAAACCATTTGACAATGACCACAGAGAATATTGTATACAAAAAAGGCACTGCTCTTATATACATATGGTCAGACATTGAAAAAAATTGACGAAGGTTAAGAGCCAAAAATATGTACCTATTTTTTCCACACTGAGGCTTTTCTACAATAATAAACACATGCTCTTAATGTAAACATGCTATCATTCATTTATCTGTAAAATATTTACTGAGCGTCATACACATACTCTAAAGGGGCACACAGATATGTATCCAACACAAGCACACAAATACATCTACTCTATGCCAAGCACTACACTTCATGTTGGGGATATGGAAAGATACAAGAAGCAGTCCTTTCCCTCAAGCAGATCATAGTCAACCAAGAGGAGGAGGATGGTTCTCCAAGTCACAAGATAAACACAGCCATCACCCAGGAGTATCAAATTTACTTAAATATTTTGGGGGAAATTTAAGTAATTTAATGTTTAATAAATGCAGGCATTATGTATTTAAACAAAAACAATGAATAGAAGGTGAAATGTCAATGAGGTTTCAGATAAAACATAAGACTAAAAGTATATGCCCAAAGTGGATGGAATGCTTTGGGCTGTGTCCAGGCATCTGGGTATATGTATTCACTCTCCCTTGCCTGCTGGTGGGGAGGATTAAGAAGCATAGTTATAGGTCAGCCTTGGCAAAGGGCAAGGGAAAAAATAAGAATAATATCTATTTTTAGATATCTATTTTTTTAATTAATATCTATTTTTTAAAAAAACTCAAAGAACTCATGTTAAAAAAAGGAAAACTATTTGTCACACAATTTTTGTACTCAAAACATTAGTTGTTTGTCTACTACATTCAAGCTGTCACCCTCCCTGGAACTATGGCAACTTGCCTTACAGATTTTGAGAGTTCTAATGGCAAATATTCTCTACTCTTCTTACATGCTATGCATCAGTTAGTGCCTACTAGTTTTAATATGGAAAATAAGAACAATGCATCCATGCCCTGACCACTGTCGTAGCTATTAGTAGAGATAGTCTGAAAATGAAGTGTAATGAGTATATTAAAAGCAAAAATGAAGAAAAAATATGACTAACAAAGCTCTACATCGGTGCAGATAGAGAGGTCATGATTGGGCTTACAACCACAATTCTTGTTCTCCAAATTTTTCAGAAAGTCTCTCATAAATACCCATACAAGAAACATCAATCTAATATGACTGTCAAAAGAATAAAAAAAACCCACCTCTATGTGCACCTTTTAAAAGTTAACTTACAAATTAATAAATTGCTCACACTGATGGAAATTTGTTTAACATCTATGCTGGGGGCACAAAATAATTTTAAAATTGAGGTCTGCATTGTGCAACTGTCTCATGATCATATATTTTTTAATGTCAGTAACTGCCACACTTGGGGAAATCTGAGAAGGGCTGGTCATTTTCTAAAGGTCCACATCAAACAGTATCATGTAGAAATTGAAGTACTTTATTTTATAGATTTTTGAAACTTTACATTTGTATATACATTTTTCAGATGTTTTGATTCATTTCTCTTAAGAATGTAAAACAAAAAAATTTGTCAAGCTATCAGATGTACACAAATCCTCACAAGTCTTACTGTGCCATCGTGACTGAGGCAAATCTTTGTGCGTGTTCCCGTTACTATATATCCCGAGTCAGTTCACAAATACAAAATTTCAAAGGTTTTATGCTATGCATTCTTTTGAAATTATGAATAGCATTTCTATTAAAGGAAAACTCAGTAATATAAAAATACCGAAGACTGAGGAGAGGCAATCTGTTGGAAGCTCAGAACATCTATTTGCTCGGTAGTTTTCTATCATTACTTACAAAAACACAATGCATAAAGGATAGCATCTTCTCCTCTATTAATCTCCCTAATTTTAAATCTAGAGATTTAAAAAATCTGGACCAATTCTCGCAAGTGCTAGCATTTGCATGCCTAACTCCAAGCTGGTTACAAAGCCTCTTTCGTGAGAGGTAACAGCAAATGCATGTAGGTGGACGTGTATTAAGAGTAAGATGGCTGGGTTAGATTGCCAACTCTTTAGATATCAAAAGCTATGCTGCACATCCACTCTTAATTAAAAGATGTTCACTGCCTCAAAAAGCATGACAATGTTTTTTTAGGTTCTATAAGATTTCATCTCACAAGATAACAAAAGCCGGGACAAATGTTGAGCAAGATTTGCACGTATTCTAACTTTTTACTCAGAAATCCTTCTGCTGTCCATTTTATCTGAAGATGCTCAATTCTTCAGTCATATTCCCAAAAGCCCTTAGCACCGAGTCATAACCTCAAACATATATGATCTGTAGTCTTCTTGACAAATCATGGAGGGGTCCTCCCCAGTTTTCATACACAAATTTCAGAAAGCTCCAGTATTTCAGCCTCCTGCTTTCAAATTGTACTTCTTTCTGATAGCATTCTCTGAAGTTAGGATCCAGCTAAAACAGGGTAAAAAGTCCAGAAAGGTCATAAGAGCAACAGAGAGAGTTGCTGAAGAAACCAATGATGAACGTAGCAGCACTGCCCCAAATGCAGATTGCGTTTGTAATGCAGTTGCTGATAGCAACTGCAGCCCAAATGCCAATCCTAGACATACACTCTTCCCCGCCGCCACTGCCTGCAGGGATATTACTTCAGATATTTTTCTTTAAATTCAATTATGCACTAAGTTTTATGATATGAAAGAGCAAGAAATGTATAAAAGCCCTGCCCAGTACTTCCCCAGTTTATTTAAAGAAGACTTTAAAAGACTTTAAAGAATTAACTGTACACCTCAGAAATTAACTGATGAAAATCATCTGAATAATGGGTGGTGGCCTAATTTCTGCTTACCCAAACATGAAATCTACCCATGTAATTACGATTCCTAGATGTTGGAGCAACATGAAAAGATTCCATCACAATTTTTAAATATACTTGTTTACGTACAGCTTATTAAAAATTCTACCAAGATGAATAGTGCAATTATGTGCAATTATAAAACTGTATCATGAATGCTGAATCTTCTGCATTTAATGACCATATCTGATTGCTAAAATTCAATATCACTATGAAATATGCTCTTGGGAGTAAAGCTGTTAAGCATTGGCTTATATGGGTAGTTCTTTGAAGCAACATCCTGAGAGATGGAATGAGTAAGATGCAATCTCTTATTAATTAAACTGCAATGGGAGAAACAATTAACAGCAGCAAAAACAGAACTGTAAACACTTTTAATAGACAAGACTATTAATTTTGAGAATTTCAAGATGAGAGGAAAGCTGCAAACAAAATTTTAACTATTGGGGAAAATAAGATATTAAACATTTTGAGGGGATTGGCATCAAAATACAGAGATGGCAAGGGAATCAAAATAAACAACTCTAAGATGGTTCTTTCAAACAATAATATTCTGCCCTTATTTGTATTCCAGAATAACCACAGTAAAGCTCCTTTAGCTCCTGTCTAGGCAACATCAAGAGCAGTAAGGCTTTGGGCAGCTACAGCCATCTACAGCAGTGCCTCAGGGCACAGGAGAGACACAGGGCAAGTTGAGGCTTGGGAATGCATGCAGAGAAGCAGCAGCTCCAGTGCCAAGGTGTGGGGTTTAGGGTCACTCTTCTTGATCACCCTTAAACTACTCCCATTTTAGTATCATTACGGGTTTACTGAACTCTGTATCAGGTCAATGCTGCATGTGTATATATGTTTGCGTATTTTTTTTTGAGAGAGAGAGAGAGAAAGAATCTATAAAATATACTGTGCTTGCTGTTAGGAACAATGATGAATAAGGCATGAATTTTGTCCTCAAGAGGTTAGAATCTAAGGCAGAATTTCTTGGCTATCTACCACCTGCTACCATGCACCCAGCAAGTTAATTTATATATAGAAGGACTCATTATAGTCTGTAGATAGATAGGCTTGACTATCACAACTCCCAGCATGTTTGCTGTGACTTCCCTTGATATGAGATATATCTATGTATGCTTGGAGATTGTAGTTGAGAATCACTGTTTTAATGAGATTGGAAGACAAACATAATTTCAAAATATCTCCTAGGGAAATTGCTTTAGAGGCTGACCAAATTATAAAACCTCCCATGATATATAGTTGTATTTCAAAAGACATGATCTAATTCTTTTCAAATATTATCTATGTCTGCCTTAGTCTATTAGACTAAGATAAACTTGGGATTGACGGTTTGAACTATTTGTTAACAATCCAGGACAGTAATGATTCGTGTTTTAACTGAGGAACACATTTAAATCTGTGGGATGAAAGGATGGTGCACAAAGGCAAGAGAACTTGAAGACCACCCAGAAATCATGTTTCAATGTGCTTTTTGTTGTTCCAGACACATACACAGTCTGATAAAGTTGTAAAAAGTTTGCTTCTGTGTAGGAAAAAAAAAATAGCCCAGGAAAGAATACCATTAGCTTTATATATTACTTTAGTCATATATAAGATCATTTAATGTTTGAATGGATTGCTTAAATTTTCTTTTATATGCTAATACATTTTAAGGATGAAATTTATGCTTTGCAATATTTGTTCATTTGGAGATTCATAAAGTACATGAGAATAAATGCTACAGGCTTAAATCACTTGCACTGTAAAATATTTTTATTATATTCTATGCTTTAAATGTTTTACAAACTCAAACTAAACTTCAATTTGAAGTCATCTAAAAAGGTTTATTCCTAATTACAGTCAAATTGCAATTGGTTCAAGTTAATGACTCAGATATTTCAAGTGACATTCAACGCCCCGACAGATGAGTTCTCATCTTGCTCTTGCCTCGGTTTCTTTAATAAGAAGCAAGGTAATATGTATTTCTCCACTTATTGTGGATGCTGAGAAGATGATATGCCATGAAAGTCCACTGGGAAAAGAAAAAAGAAACCTACAAAATATACAGGATTTTGAAAATATAGTAGAAGTTGTTGTGAATGGCTTCTAGAGTTACCTTTTTAATTTTGTTACGGCAACAAACCAACAAAAAACAGGTAGTTTGATCAGGATAATGAAATAGCACAAATATAGTCACCTGCATAGAAATGATGCGGTTCAACTCAGTAGTTATGAGAACCACAGATACATCACAGCTTTCAAATATTTTGTCCCTCTGTTAAACTTGTATTTATGAGATCATGAATTCCAAATTTCTTTTCAGTAACTATGCTGATCAATTTAAGACAGCTATTTTATATCACTGATGAGAAATTAACCCAGCCAGTAAGGTACATGATAACAATGACTTTGGGGAAAGGTTCAGAGTGAAACTATATTTTTCTATAATAAGAAAAAAATGCATTCCTCTTTCCATCACAAGTTAATTTTAAGGTCAATGGTTTCCTAGGTTTCTACTAAAAATAAAACCAAAAGAAAATCATAAGGCAAAACACTTAATAATTAAGGTGGAAAGCATACTTTATAAATCAAGATATAACTAGATTTCATGATTCCCACCGTTCAAGTTACTAATTCAAAGCAAATATCAGGCCCTGAGGAAACCTGGGCTACCATATTCACTTTGTACTACATTAAATCCCTGTTTATTCAAAATGATATGAAAAAAGAGCACACAGATGGTTTATGAAAAACAGTAATCAATCGAAATACTGTCACAGCTTTTTCTCCCTTTCTCAGAAGCTTACTGCAGAGAAAATAGGAAAGAAGAAACTATTAAGAATGAGAATAAGCTGTGAAAGAGACAGCACAGATCACAGAAAGTAGAACTCATAAAGTAAAGAGTATCTTTTGTTAAACCTTCTGGTACAAACACTGACGAGGAAAAAAAGACCAATGTACTTCACAGCAAAATGTCCTTCATATAAAATTGAATCTACATGGTTAAGTACAGTGAAGTGCCTGAAATACACTGATCTTCATAAAATAGAGAAATTTCTAACCAAGGTCATGATAACTTCACTCCAGCCTAACTTATATTTTACATCAAAAGAATGTTTAAACACATCTATTTATGTGCTGTCCTTTGTTTACGAGTGACCCTCAAAACAAGGGCACTATTGTTAAGAAAACCCATTCATTTGGGCCTTGAAAGATAATCTATTATACGTCAGTGGTTACAGGCCTAAAAACCAGTCAAGAAAAAGGCAGGATGAGCAAAGGGTAGAGTTTCCTTTGAAACTCTAAATGGCTTAAGCCTTTGGCTTCTTCTTATATTTTCCTTATATAATCCTTGTCCTTGTAAGCACTTCAGGGCAACTTCCAACCAAAGGGATACTTCTCTGGATACCAGTTGGGGGAACACGTTTATCAGAGCCACTGCTTATGAGACTGCTGTGAATAAGATGACCTTTATCAGAAGGTCTTCATTTCAGAGCACATGCAGATCGTGATACCATGCAGTAACACACGTTGATTAGCGTTTCCACACCAAAAACAGAGTGAAGAAAGATCTGTCTCACCCTCACAACTATACACACATGGCTTGTGCACTCTCTGGAATGAAATAGGACTCTTCACAGCTACACTTCCATAATCAAAGAGAAGGTTTCATACCCTTATCAACATCGTTGATATTTAATCTGATACACACACATATAATAAATACCCATTTATTTCTATTTTTTTTAAATTTCAGAATATTACAGGGGTACAAATGCTTTGGTCACATAAATTGCTTTTGCACTGCCCGAGTCAGAGCTATAAGCATGCCCATCCCCCAGACAGCACGCACCACACCCATTAAGTGTGAATTTACCCATCCCCTTCTCCTCCCTCCCACTTGTGTGACACCCAGTGAATGTTACTTCCATATGAGGGTGCAAGTGTTGATCAATTGGTACTAATTTGATGATGGGTACATGTGGTGTTTGTTTTTCCATTCCTGTGATACTTCACTTAGAAGTATGGGCTCCAGCTCCATGCAGAATAATACAAGAGGTGTTAGATCACCATTATATTTTGTGGCTGAGTAGTACTCCATACATATACTACATTTTATTAATCCACCCATGTATTGATGGGCACTTGGGTTGTTTCCACATCTTTGCAATTTGCTGCTATAAACAGTTGAGTGAAGATATCTTTTATATAGAATGTCTTTTTTTCCTTTGGGTATATACCCAATAATGGGATTACTGGATCAAATGGCAGTTCTACTTTCAGTTCTTTGAGGTATCTCCATACTACTTTCCACAGAGGTTATAATAATTTGCAGTCCCACCAGCAGTGTATGAGTATTCCTATCTCTCCACATCCACATCAACATTTGTTATTTGGGGACTTTTAGATATAAGCCATTCTCACTGGAGTTAAGTGGTATCTCATTGTGGTTTTGATTTGCATTTCCATGATGATTAGAGATGTTGAGTATTTTTTCATATGTTTGTTGGTCATCAATCTATCTTCTCCTGAAAAGTTTCTGTTCATTTCCTTTGCCCACTTTGTAATGGGGTTGTTTGATTGTTTCTTGTGGATTTTCCTGAGTTCTATATGATTCTAGTTATCAGCCCTTTATCAGATGTATAGTACACAATTATTTTCTCCCACTCTGTAGGTTGTCTATTTGCTCTTGTGATAGTTTCCTTGGCTGTGCAGAAGTGTTTTAATTTGATCTAATCTCCTTTATTTATTTTTGTTGATGCTGTGATTGCTTTAGGGGTCTTCTTCATAAATTCTTTGCCTAGGCTGATATCTGTAAGAGTTTTTCCAGAATTTTCTTCTAGAATTCTTATGGTTTCATGCTTTAGGTTTAAGTCTGTTATCCAGCATGTGTCAATTTTTATGAGAAGTGAGAGGTGCAGATTCTGTTTCAGTCTTCTACATGGAGCTATGCAATTTTCCCAGCACTATTTATTGAATAGGAATTCTTTTCCCCAGTGTATTTTTTGCCTACTTTGTCAAAGATCAGATGGAAATATGAGGATGGTTTTGTATCTGGATTCTCAGCTCTGTTCGATTGGTCTATGTCTCTGTTCTTTTGCCAATACCATGCTGTTTCGGTTACTATAGACCTGTAATATAGCTGGAAGTCTGGTAAATTGATGCCTCCCAATTTGTTCTTTTTGCTTAAGAGTGTTTTGCCATACAGAGTATTCCCTGGTTCCATATGAAATGTAGAATTATTTTTTAGCCCTCCAAAAAATGATGTTGGTATTTTAATAAGGATTGCATTGAATCTGTAGATCACTTTGGGTAGCATTTTAAAAATATTGATTCTGCTAATCAAAGAGCATGGTTTGGTTTTCCATCTGTTTACATCTCTGCAATTTCCTTCCTGAGTATATCGTAGTTCTCCCTATATAGGGTTCTCACCTCCTTAGTTAAACATATTCCTAAGTATTTTATTTTCTTTGATGCTATTTTGAAAGGTATTGAATCTTTGATTTGATTCTCAGCTTGAATGTTATTTGTGTATATGAAAGCTACTGATTTGTGTGCATTGATTTTATAGCCAGAGACTTTATCGAATTTATTTATAAATTCCAGGAGTTTCTTGGTTGAATCTTTGGGGTTTTCTAGATATAATATCATATCATCAGCAAAAAGTGATAGTTTGACCTCTTCTTTCCACATCTGGATACACTTCATTTCTTTCTCTTGTCTGATTGCTCTGGCAAGGACTACCGGCACTATGTTGAATAGAAGTAGAGATACTGGGAAACCTTGTCTGGTTCCAGTTCTAAGTGGGAATGCTTTCAATTTTTCCCCATTCAGTAGGATGTTGGCTGTGAATTTGTCATCTATGGCTTTAATAATTTTGAGGTCTGCCCCATCTATGCCTATTTTGTTAAGAGTTCCTATCATCAAAGGGTGCTGAATTTTGTCAAATACTTTGTATCCTGCAAAACTAAGCTTCTTAAATGAGGGAGAAATAAAGACTTTCCCAGACAAGCAGTGGCTAAGGAAATTTGCAAAGACCAGATCTGCCCTGCAGGAAGTACTCAGATCTGTATTATATACTGATCAGTGCAATAGACACCCACCAGTGTGAAATCACCCAAAAACTAAAGTCCAGAACCTAGATTCCACAATGGCTGAAGAGGTAAAACAAAACAATAAAGGTCTACCCAACAGGATGAACAGAAATCCACCCCAAACATCAATTTTCTCAATAAATGTGAATGGCTTGAACTGCCCACTGAAGAGACATAGGCTGACTGAATGGATAAAAAAATACAAGCCAAGTATCTTTAGCCTCCAGGAAATGCATCTATCCCACAAGAACTCATTCAGACTCAAAGTGAAGAAATGAAAACCAATATTCTAGGAAAATGGAAAGCAAAAGAAAGTTGGTGTAGCCATTCTCATAACAGATAACATAAATTTTAAATCAACAAAAATAAAGACAGACAGAGACAGTCATTATATAATGGTGAAGGGAACAATTCAACAAGAAGACTTAATAATCCTAAATATTTATTTGCCTAACACAGGAGCACACAGATGCATAAAGCAAACCCTACTTGATCTAAACAAAATGATAAACAGCAATGTCATAATAGCCAGGAACTTTAACAACCCACTGACAGAACTACACAGATCCTCCAAACAGAAAATAAGCAAAGAAACAATGGACTTAAACAGAACTCTCAAACAAATGAGCTTAACAGACATCTACAGAACATTCCACCCAAATGACATTGAATATATGTTCTTCTCTTCATTTATTCCTATTTTATCCAGCCTATTATATTTACATATGATTCCCAATATCATGGGAAAAAATATTTTGAAACTATCAATTGTCATTATTGCCTCATTCTCCACCTTTTTTTCTCTTGCTTAAGCTTGATAACATGCTTTTACTTATTTAAAAAAAGCAATTACAACTATTTTAAAAAAACCATGTTCTTCTAAAAAAGTGTCTTGATTTTATAAATCCTTTCTGTCCCTTTATAGTCCCATCTTGAATTAAGATTTACTACTAATTATGATTTCTGTAGTATAGTATATTCCTTTTATAGTTAAAAAATTCATTTAATTACAACTTGTCTAACATGTTATAATTTAAGTATAAATCTTCCCAGTGTTCATTAATACAAAATACAAATGAAGATTAGCATCATTTTGTCCTAAGATATAAGCCATCTATTGGAATCAACAAGAATAAAGAAATTTTTTATATTTTATATTTATTTTCAGTAATCAAAAATTCACTTAAAAATGTAATATTTTTCCCAAGCTGACAGTCCAGTCTTCAACCCTTGGTATTATGACTTTCCTAATCAATATTAAGGTGTCCTGAACTTTCAATTGTTGCCCTAGGGGTTCTGCTGAGTTTCCAAAAGGAATAACAAATTTTCACCTATTTCCCCTTGTAACTAATGATATTGGTTTGCATGATGATGAAACCAAACTAATAACAAAATTATTTGTAGTTGGGTAATTATGATTTGAATGATGTTGAGAAACTATATTTTAAGACAATATTTCTTGGCTTTTTATCAAAATTTCAACATCAGTAGTCTGTTAAGGAAGTAGTCTTTCTTCATTCTATCTCTTTATAAACGGCAAATATCTCTAAATCTCACATCTTGATGTGAATTGGTTTATCAGAAGTTTCTCCTATATGAGAGAGATTTAAACCAAGGAGAAGACAGTAAAGGTAGGAGGAAAGGCCCTTAAGTGGGAATTAATGAGGAGGAGACTATTTTGTAAAAGAAAGTAGCAGCCCTGAGTAGAGTCATAGACCTAATGAGAATGAGTCATTCCAGGCAGGGATCAAATCAATGACCCTGGCCTCATTAATGCTATGAACCATTCAAATGTACACACAGATAACACTGAAAATTATCATTAATTCACAAAGTGAAAGTATTCTGTCTAAGGAATAAGCCTGGCACTAGGATTATATCCTGTCTTTTAGGTTGCTTTATGGAAAATATCTATACCTACTTTGCAAATAGAAAGACCCCATATTTGAGGTTGCAGTAATCCATTTTCCACTCTACCCTTAAAGTTTTAGATGAGATCATCTTTTCTGGCACAAAGAATACTATCCTAATTAGGATATTTAAGAGTTAGTCTTGGCAACAAGGTTGAGCTAATGGCACACTGGCAGGTCGATTCTTAGGAAGTAAAATGACAGCAGCACCCCTGGGGGATGGTGCAGAAGTGCAGTGCCAAAGACAAACCTCATCGCATAGCTGTCTGCCCATCCCTCTCCTCCCACAGTCTACAACCCAGACACGGGTCCATGTGCTTCCAATGGGATGCTGTTAAATCTAGTTGCAGAACATAAGAAAAAAGCTACAGGAGGTGGAACAATTCTGTCAAGGTCCATGCAGTGTTAGGGCAAAAGGAAAGGTGGACCCGCACTAACTCAGCCTTGGGTGGACTCACAAGCTCAGATCTGTTTTGCTTTTGCAGATATATTTGCTTCCTTTTCTCTGTTGAAGGATACTTTGCTGACATAACCATATACCTCAGAAGCCCTCAGAAACTCAGGATAAATCCTTGCTCTGATTATATGTTTGAGTGATTAATCCAATTCTTGGGTAAGTCCATTCTTTATTCTTTCCTTTCCCTCACTCTACAATAAGGTCTACAGTATCTTCCTTGTCTGTCTCCCTTCCCATGTTCTCTAAGATCAAATTAAATAATATGATATTTATTGATATTTTCAGAAGAAAAGGACTCAATTTAATATACTGGTTATTACAATGCCAAATAAACATTTGTTTAGGTAAAATTATAAAATGTAATGTCCTTGTAGCTAATAAGGACTAATAATTGTAAAGCAAAGATAGTTACCCTAGGCATTAACACAAATTACATATATTAAAAGAAATTTCTAGAACTGACCAATCTGCTGAATTATCTTTCCAATTATTATTATGGGCTCCCTATCCCAGGAAAGCTAAACAGAACAAGAAAGCAAGAATTAGAATATTTTCCTAGCTGTAACTTCACATCATGGATCTAGTCTGCATGGGCATTTATGAAGATTAGTAGTAAGAATATGATTGAGAAGAATCAGAGGGAGCACAGTTTCCATAAATTTTTCCATCTTCGGGCATAACCAAGTGCAATTGTGAGCTGCACCATTCCAGGGTCATTTCTGAGCTTCCATAATGCTCTGTTCAAACCTCTATTATGATTTTCACCATGTTATAGAGTATTATTTTACTTTTTTGTAACTTTAATAACAGTCGTTCATCTATGATATTTATCTTTGGAAACTTTTTCCCTTCTTCCCCTCTGCCTTGTCCTCCTGCCCACTCCTAACATAGGGCCTCACATAGAAGAAAAGCCCAATAAGTGTCTGATAAATGAATGGATGGTGAATAAATGAATGAATGATGACAAATATGGAAAACGCTTATAGAAAATAATAAATTATTCAAATTGTTCCTGAATCAGTTATTGAGTGCTGCTTTGCTATATATAACTCTTAAAAGCTGAATGCCAGATACTATTTCTAGAAAGGAAGTAAAGAAAAATCTATGTTCCTGTTTATACTTCATTGACAGCTTTAGAAACGGATACATTCTCATTACAATCAATAGTTATAGAAACTATCTGAATTTTTCTTTTAAATAGCATAAAGATTTTAGTTTTTATGTAAGACCCCAATTCAGTTAAATTCACCATGCACCATTCAGGAATGGAGTTATAAATAAAAGCGTACTCCAAGAAACTGCTTTTTCTTTCCTGCTGGAGTCATCAGCTAAATATTCTCATTTGCATGGGGATGCAGAAAATGATTACAAAAAGATTAATGAGAAGTCATAAAATATTTGTTAATCATCATTCTTATATATTGAATGTATTTTCCCCAAGAATATTATTTTACGCATAAAACTGTGCATTTCCACTTAAAAATCTAGTAGAACATCTAATGGCTAATCCACCACTCAAGGAAAATTTACCATCTACCATGATAAATGTGTTATTACTTGAACGCAGGAGTTCCAGGGGAATCTGTGTAGAATTACAGAGCGATATGGCAATGTCATCGTCAGCCTCCAACACCCTTCCTTTCTTTCTGATCAGTAGTAGCTACAATCTAAGGCGATGAAAGAGCCATTTGTTTCACTCAGTTTAAAACCAGTATTTCTAAAACCATCAGAGAAGCTGGCTCTTCTCATCAGATAAGATTCTAGACTTATCACAAATTATCCCCAGACCAGAGGCCCTGGTGAGACGCATTCCCTTTATTCACCCTCCACTCCCATGTAGTAATCTAGCATCCCAGTAAAATAAAAGTACAGTCAGATATGGGATTATTTTAGAACTATTTGAAGCCTTCTGCCCTACCACACCCCAAAGTATTAGTTCTTTAAAAAGAAGCCTAGATCATTGAAAATCCCCAAGTAATGTCTAAACAGAAGCAAATATTTGACAGTTGATCTGGGTCAGATGATACACCGACTCCAACTGGTTTCCATCAAGTAATGAGCAAAGGGCTGTTCCAGCTCCTGTATGCAATGCCTGAGTTATGTGGCTTCAAACATTGGTTAGATCTTTTAGCAAATGGTGTAATAGGGAACTCCTCTGTGATTCTCCTATTGTAATCTACACCCAGACCTCCATATCCAACATATACACACATCCAACACTATATATATATATATAACTGTTCCTTTGAGTATGGTTTTTTCCTCTGGTGACTATGTGGTAACCCAGTTGAAAGTGATATGTCTATAAGGATGACCATCATCCATCCAGATTTTCTTCTCTCCTATCCTTCTTTTCCTACCATTACAATTGCCCTTGGTCTTTATGAGATTTATCACTAGGCCATAAAGATGTCATAATCCTGGAATAGAAAGGAAGAGGTCATCAACTATAACAGTTTCCAGCACATTCCTACTCATAGTAATATTAAGCATCATAAAACTCTCTTTCTAACAATAGACCCTGGAAGCTGGGTGCTACCCTGAAGCCTTAGGCCAACAAACTGTTGAATGCAAATTGCAAAGAGTCAGTAGTTTCTGCTAGAAAAATGTCTTCTATTTTTCCATATAAACCCAATTCTTCCCCAAATTCCATTACCCTCTTCAGATTATGGTAACGCTCAAGCTATAGCAAAAAACAACTGTGGTAGAAAAGTAAAAGAAAGCAAAAGAGAAGATGGGAGAGAAAAATTTAAAAATCAATAATAAATTTGGATAAAATTTAAAATTAACTATGAAAAATTAAAAAATAAAAACATTGTAAACGGCTAACCACATTACTGGAAGGATGGTAAATCTTACGTTATAAATCGATCTGAGGGTGCATGGTTTTTTACAAAAAAGGAAGAATAGCCAACAAATAAATATAAGACAGTAAAAAATAAAGAAAAGGCAAAATCTAGAAATGTGAAAAGAAAGAAAAAGTCAAATACTTTCAAAAAGTCCTGAGGTCAAGAAGTAAACATATTGGAAGGGGATTTAGGGAAAGTTTGAACAAAGGTAATGTATTGTCCTTCACAAATCAAACACACCGTGATTTTAAGAATACAAAATGGAATATATAATTTTTGATCACTAAAATAATCATGTTTGGCACATTAAAAAGTATAGTTGTCTCATACTATTGCAATTTTAAAACTTTTAATCAGGTACTGACTGTGGAACTTACTGCCAGTTTATATAAGAAACAAGATGAAACTCAAAAACAAAAGAAGCCATACATTTTATCACATAACAAATGATATAAACTGGCCTTTTATTTTTTCCTGTCTAGTAGATATAGAAATATTTTTTAAAAGATACGAAGCAGCAGAAAGGAAAAGAAAACACTCACTGGAAATACAACTTTTGCCTTATACATGTTTGTCTAATCAGCAAACATCAACATGAAGCATTAAGACTAAGGGTCTGGTGGCCACTGACTAGGTATATATGCTTAGGATGGTTTTTCTGGGCTTTGAGCCTCATGTTTCATCTTTAAAATGAGGGAGTTGAGGCTGGGTGCAGTGGCTCAGGGCTGTAACCCTAGTACTCTGGGAGGCCAAGGCGGGAGGATCGCTTGAGATCAGGAGCTCAAGAACAGCCTGGGCAAGAGCGAGACACCATCTCTACTAAAAAAAGCAGAAAGAAATTAGCTGGACAACTAAAAATATATAGAAAAAATCAGCCAGGCATGGTGGCGCATGCCTGTAGTCCCAGCTACTCAGGGGGCTGAGGCAAGAGGATCACTGGAGCCCAGGAGTTTGAGGTTGCTGTGAGCTAGGCTGATGCCATGGCACTCTAGCCCAGGGCAACAGAACAGCGAGACTGTCTCCAAAAAAATTAAATAAATAAATAAAATTAGGAGGCTGGATTAGAATGCCATTTATTTCTAATTTAACATTAGAGTTCAAAAACCACTCTAATAAATGCTGGGGTTTGCTAAATCCCAAAGTCCTTCAAGAATGAAGCATTGATTCTCCCAATTGCTGGGATTGTTAGTAGTTGACAGCTCCATTTCTGGGAGCAGCCTTGTATCCAATGACTAGCTCATTAAGAGACATAAAAGTTGGTCCCTCTTGCCTCAATTCAGGACATCTCTGAATGGCCACCCCAGCCCTAGAGTTCCTCATGGTATCAGCTGAGGTCTTCGTGGCAATTACATCACAAGTCAACTTCTCCGTCAGCCCAATCCTGCTTGCTTCACTTCCTAACAGGTTTTGAACCTGAGAGCATATCCCAACATACTTCATGCCCCAATAAATAAATCTCCATTGCAGGGTCTGTTTTTTCAGGAACCCAACATGAGACAGGCACTAAATCACTCTTACTTCTATGAAAACAGCAATGCCTCCTGGAGGCAGAAATGCTTTAGTTTCATGTTTAGACTGTAGCTATAATCAGGAATTATGAATCCAATACTATTATCCAATAGTTGTGTTTATAAAACATTAAAAATGTATTTCAGAGGAATAAGAGGTAGAAAGATAGAAACACTACATATTAAGATTTTCATTCACTACTCTAACAGTAAAGAAATATATATTATAATCTAAATTTTCAAGGGAAAAAACCAAATGAATGAATTTTTTTGAAGCCTTTGCTTCTTTAGAAAAAATAAAGACTAGTACCAATAACTGCAAAATAGAGAAAGCTACAAAGATAGAGGGAAAGCTAAGTCAAATACAGAGTAAAAGAGAGATTTTACTAACAATAAAAGACGATGTAAAAAAAATAGCTTTGAGGAGAAAATTAAACTGAAAATGAAATACAAATGAAAGAAAGTATTATACATTTTTTAAAATTCTCAGAATTAGAGTGAAAGAAATTAAAACATATGTAATACCATCACTCAAAACTCTTAGGTCTCATTAAACTAACCAAAGTTTTTATATTCTTTCCTGAATTTTATAGAATTCTTCTCTTTCAAAGTTTTCTTCCAAGAACCAGTAATTTATTTTCTTTCCTCAATTTCTTTTTTCTGTTCTCTCTATTGATTTCCACTCTAATATATAAAAGTTTCTACATGTCTAGTACATGTTCAGTAAGACAAGCCAAAACATTTCTCGTAGTGGGATATGTCTCCTGCCCCCTTTGTAGTTTATTTTTTGTCTCCTTCTTGCATAAGTCAATTTTTCTGCATTATTCAAATAATCAGAAAAATCTTAAATGGAAACTGAAGTTAAAAAGATAAGTGGTAAACAGACACATATTCTCTAACATAAGTTTAAAATGACCTCTTCCACAATTGAAAAATGAACGGTCTACCAAATAAATTGGATGTTTCAGAGATACTTTGAGCTTGGCAGCAAGAGAAATCCTGGATCCTGATAAAGTAGCAACAGCTGATTTAGTAGTCATGGAATGACTCTGCATCTGATCTCTGTCAGGATAACAGAGGATCTTATTTATTGTCTCTTGCCTTGGTCCTTCTAAGTAGGTACTGTTTTCTGTTTACTTATCCCCTAGCTTTAGGCCCTGGAACAATGTTGAACATAGTGTCACTGGCCCTGGTGCCAGACAGGATCAGGGGCTCTGAAATATTTACAGTTTCCCTTCTTCTGTTTCCATAAATGAAATGGACAGTCTGAATGGAGAAAATCAAGGGCCAGCTGGCTACAAACACAACTGGCAGCAAAACACTTGAGTCTCATCCAAGAGCTGGTGTTTAAAGAGAGGCCATTTAAAGAGCTAATTCCAACTACAATAATGGTTCAGGACACTAGCTGTAGGATGAAACAGTAAAATTTTACTCAAAATGACTTTCATTTTCAAAGTTTGGAACCTATTATAGGCCCCCATCATTTAAACAAATTTTTTGGTCTTAGCGTCAATCCCTTAAAATAGCCAATTCTTTATATCCATGCCACATGACAAATAATACTATATACTGTGATATGTTAAACAAATTCTGTGCCATGGTGGCCTAAGTCTTATTTTTGCTTAATTCCATTCATGCAAAAATAAATAAAAGTGTTAGACAATTGAGAAAGAAAAAGAGAGAAACCAGAAATGACATAAGAATTTAGATAGCATAGCATGGAAGACAGCCAGACACTTAAACTAATTTGAGAGGTTATTAATATATCATGAGGCCAATTGACAAACAAAGAAAGGCAGATTTCCTTTTTTAAAAAATAAAATATTACTCCAGCTTTGGTAGTTTAAAAAATGCAATAATCTTCTTGGGGGGAAATCACGTTGAAGCGCTAGAAATCTAGTAGATAAATGCTAATTATTATTTTTTTCCCCCATGCTGGGCTCTGATAGTGACAAGCATGGGCTGGCCATTTATTTAACCCTAGAATGTCTGATAGGTGCCAAATCAGAAATATGCATAGCACCATATTCAGAGAGATAAATGTATAATCCAAACAATTCTGTACACTAAGAGGTCATCATTTTTTCACAGCCCAGGAGCAGATGAATTTGAAGGTGATGTAGTAAAGCTGCCTCCTTTTATATATACATACATGCATAAATGATTGGAAAGAGAAATGGAGGCGGGACCTAGATAAACAGCAAAGGGCTTCAGCCAGGTAGGTGCATCCAGAAGCAGTTCTCTGATGCTACAATCCTGGGAAAGGATAAAACCAGTAGCTTGAGACCCTCTGGGAAGCATTACCTCTATATAGGGCACAACTTTGCAGGAGAAGTCCTCTAGCAGCCACTTCTTGGTGAGCTCGTGGAAGATGACGAGTGGAAGACAGAAGAAGATGATGAGAAAGTCCCAGAAGGCCAGGTTGGCCAAAAGGGAGTTGGAGATGCTGCGCATGTAGTAGTTGTGACACACGATGCACATCACCGCCAGGTTGCCGATGATGCCAGTGCCAAAGATCACTACAGACAAACACATGACTGCGTAGGCTCCATATGACTCCTGGGTCAGCGGGTAGAAGGGGTTCTTCAGTCTCAGGGGCCGGTTCGTGCTGTTTCCCCGGCGGGGACCCCCGCGCTCATGGAGCCCTTCACCCGAGGACCCATTCTGGGCCAGCGCTCTGCCAGGAAGTGCAATTGTCCGCCCTTCGTGCCCCGCCAGTCCACTGACCGTCTTGGATAGGGGCTTGTGGCGGGAACTCTGGAGTTTCCTGGCTCTCCGTGGCCAGTAAAAAAGATCGCTGGCTCCTGGCACCGTCTGCACACTCTGCTCCTGGCTCCACCCGGAAATGCCAGCGCTTCTGGAACCCTTCTCGTCTTCCTCTGAGATCTGAAGGAAGAGTTGGAGGGCCGTAGGGTCCCCTCTCCCCAAAGTTTCAGGGAGCTCCTGACCGCGAGCACCTTTCCACCTCCAGGGGCTAGGCGGTCCCGAGGGTTCCGCTGCAGACACCTCCGCCCCTCTCCCGGCACCTGGGGCCGCCGGTAGGTCCCAGGAGGGCGCGGCGAGCACCGCTGCCTCTGGCTTCTCCCAGGGCGCACGGGCTCGAACAACGTCCCTGGCAGAATTTACCGGTCCCCAAGCGTCCCTGCTGCGGCGCTGAATCAGTGTAGATGAACAGCTTTCCCCTCGACAAGTTTGGTTTCTGGGTGCTGGGGCGGACCCGAGGGCAGAAAAGGCAGAAACCTTGAGCAGTAGCAGAAGTAGCAGCCGTGACATGCGGACGAGAAAGGCGCCCGTAGCCCGCATGGCTTGGCAAGGGCGCACCCGGCAGCCGCGGCTCCTTGCTTAGGACCGACACCTGCTGCCTAAGTTACTGCTGAGAGTTAGACACATGTCACATACTCACCCCCGCCCGGGTAAGGGGGGACCGGAGATTACCAGGAGGGTGGAGGATGGGTCTTGGGGTCACACACACACGCTCCTAGAATCCTTCCTTGTTTGGTGTCCCGTGCATTTCTCAGACAAAATCCAATCCGAGCGAGGTGTACCCTCAACGTTCGCAGAGGGAATGGCTACTCTCGGTGGCCGACCTTGAAAAGTTGCAATCAACACCTGACTCTTGATTAATGTTGCAATTGGGGAGAACCGAACGAAGCCCCACGCTCCTCCCTGCCTTTGGGTGGTTGCCTTCTTGTAACAGTTGCTCTACTTATTTACATCCTTTCCATATTCCTTTATCCAGTTGCAAGCCAAGGTCTCTAGAGGGAAAGAAAAACAAGTCCCCCTCTCCCAGACGACTGGCAGTCACAATGCCTCTCCCCGCTCGCTGGGAACAGGTTGCAAACAGCAGACTCAGCGCTGATGCGCAAGCGAAACTCTTGCCCCACCTAACCCCAGAGACTTGAGGCGCTACTGCTGCCGAGCAGAAGCGGGATTCCAAACCCGCGGCCACTGTCAAAGTTGCTTCTCCCCCAGCTCAAAGTTGATGAGACGGCGTCGCGGGGTGCAGGGCGGCTTGCCCGGGCGAAGGGAATCGTTGGGGGCAGGAGAGCAAGAGCGCGTTGCTAGTCTGTGGACTGTGCCGCTGGCCGCAGGAGCTTGTCGCTGCCACAGCGGGCGCAGCCGGGCGGAGCGTGTCGTGCCTGGAACCGCCGCGGGCAAGGCGGTGCGCCGCTGGGAAAGGGGAGGTGGCCCGGCCTCTCCCCGCCGCTCCAGCCGCTGCGCGCGCTCCCGAAACCCGACGCTCCGCTCCTTGTCCCCTCCTCCTCCTCCTCCTCCTCCTCGGAGAGATGTTGGTTTGTGGGGAGACGGGATCCCCTGGTGGTTTCCCACTCACTAATCCCACACACGTTTCATTCTTGCCGTTCGTAGCGGCTTTCACTCTCCAGAGCTGGAAGCGGCGAGCGAACAAGGGCGGAGGCGCACAGCCTGAACGGCTTGGGGCTAGGGATGGGCGTGACAGGTTAATTCCCCAGATGTCGAAACCAGCCAGACGGGTCCCGGAGCGGAGTGGGGCGAATGGGAAAATGGGAGGGGTGGGGGAAAAGGAGGAAAAGGAGAGGGAGGATGGGGGAGGGGAGAGAGCAGCGCGATCCCCTCCAATCGGCCGCAGCCGGTGCGCATGCCCAGGCCTCAGCCCCGGAGGGAATAGTAAGGTGAGGCCCTCACCTCCTTAGGTATTCCCAAGAGCTGACAGGAGGGGAAAGGAACTCAGAGGTTTCAGTTATAGAGAATCATCAGTTCTGGGGGTGGGACATAGAATGAGAATGCTCAAGATGCACTGAATTAGAAAGCATCCTGCCATAGGTTGCTAGGAACCACCCAGAGCACAATGAAAGTAGCTTTGTGGGATGAAGTAGCGGGGAAAGGGGGAAAATGACTTGGACAGAGCCCTCAGCGTGGCTGATCATGCCTTTCTAACCTTTATACTATACCCCACAACCCTGTCACAGCTGTTAAGGTATAGCTAATAAAATAGACAAATATCAGACAAATTGATTAAGAGAAAATGATAGAAGAAGAAATAAACACGTTCTGATTTTTTTTTTTAAAGCAACACATCTAGAGAGACCGCAGAAAATACAATGAAAAATATGATGCCAATTGTGGCAGGTAGAATAATGGTCCCCCAAAAGATGTCCACATCCTAATTCCTGATACCTGTTACCTTACAGGACAAAAGGGACTTTGCAGGTGTGATTCAGTTAAGGCTGTTGAGATGGAAAGAGTGTCATGGACAATCCAGGTGGGTCAGAATAAAAGCCAGGCCATGAGCCAAGTAACATGGGCAATCTCTAGAAGCTGGAATGAGCAAGGAAAAGGTCCTGCTGGCCCATTTGAGACGTCTGACCTCCAGAACTATAAAATTACAAATTTGTGTTGTTTTAATCTACTAAATTTGTGGTCATTTGTTGCAGCAACAATAGGAAACTAATAACCCAATTAATCTGAAAATGTAGACAACAGGAATAACTTTATAGAAAAATATAAACTACCAAAAATAACTCGAGAAGAAAATTTTTAGAAACCCAAATAGAACTATAACATTTAAAAAATCGAATTGTTCCTCAAGGTCTACCCATAAGAAAGCGCTAAACCTTAACATGTCCTAAGGAATAAATATACAAGTATATAAAATGTTTAAAAGTTACCCAATTCAGTTTACGAAGCCAGAATAACCTTAATATCAAAATTAGAGAGAGGGAGAAAGAGAAAAAAACGTAGGAGAATAGCATATATTCACTTAGACATTAATTTATTCATTTATATACACGAATTTACTCTTTCAAATTTATTAGTTCACTAAAGAAATATTCCGCTTAAGTTACTTAGGGCAGAGTAGTGAATGAAATGAAGTTCTGTTCTCACTGAATTTATATTCTCTTGTATATTCATTGAAAGAACAAAATTAGACTTATATGTCTCAACAACACTGAATCTCAGAAACAAATATGTAACAGAAATAAGCAAAATTCAATGCCTCCACTATACTATGCTACCATTTGTGTAACTCTTAAAATGCACATAAAACAATACAGTAAATCATACATTATATGATATATCATAAAAGCATAAAATAGCTGAATGAAAAAAATACACATAAACTTCAGAATATTAGTCACCACAGGTAATAGAGGAATGAATTGTAATGGGATGAGAGGAAGCTTCTAGTGTAACCACAGTATTTTGCTTTTTTAAACGGAATTTAGAAGGAGGAAATCTGGGTTAATTATGGAACAAGACAAAATAAAACCAGTGATATTGCCTCCCGTGTCATTTCATTAGCTTGGAGTTTGAGTTATACTTGTAAGCTATTTTTCTATCCTTTTTTGCTCTAGATCACATAAATGTATCACTAATTTCCACTCCTACACAGAAAGAAATCAAACCTAAACAGGGAAATATCCCTTTACATCCTTCCTAGCAGGTCCATTGTAATTAATGCATCCTTGGCCTGAGTTGGACATCACTTTCAAAGTAGTGGGCTACAGAACTCAGCTGTCTAGCTTGGAGAGTGGCTGAGGAACACACTGCCTGTGCTTGTCTGAGATGGTACCTCTTTATTCATGAATTGCTCCCTCCTTAACCGAACAATGATGCCTTCCTACTTGGATGGCTGCCAGGCTCTGGCTCCTGAAGTAAAGACTTATTATGACCATGAATAAAATCATAGAGAGTTCCAGCCACTCTGTTGGAGTCTGGGACAATACCAATTAATTATCTCTTTGGAAACACAATTTTCTCAGTTGTAAAACAGGGATACTGATACATACTCTCAGCTCTGCCCACCTAAGTTGTTATGTTGATTAGGTAGATATGAAAAGACCTCATAAAGTTTAAAATATTTACTGTTGTTGCTTTTGGTAGCTCAAATATTTGTTGTTGTTGATTGTGTGTGTGTTGTTTTTTTTTTTTAGCAAAATTTAAATACTGTAAAGACCTTACAAGCCTTGAAGAGATTATGCTTGGTAAATAAAAGTCTAAAGAAATAGGCTTATTTCATAAGAAAATTTAGAATGCATTCACTGCAAAAAGAAAAACAAATGTCTTTCAAATCTTTTTACAAAGCTTAGCTCAGCTATAACTATCATGTTTTAAATGGGAATAGTCACAACTCATCTATTTCTGAGTTTTTACTTTAGAAATATAGATCAGAGAAGTTAGCTAATCACTGTCTGGTTTAAATTCGAGGTCATTTGTCTGCACAAAAAGAACTGACTGAACGTGGATTTTTCTGTGTCAGCATTTCATAAGGTTTATACTACATAGTATTGATTTTTTCATACAAAAGAGAACATGTAAATTATTACCTGTCTTGGCATTTTTATAAAATCTATTACACTCCATTTAGTGTTTGGTGTGCTGAAATAAGACACATTACAGAACAAGAGAAATGACTATTTCAACTTTTAAGATACATCATTGAACAGTAGAAGTTTTACGCAGCACTCAATTCACTTCTCCAATAATTTTTCTTTCCTTTTTGCTTCAGAGAATTCAAAAGGACCATTTTTCAAACAGAAATGGTGACATGCAACCAATAGATTATCATTTTCTGAGACTCAAAATACGTCTTTTTTACAGTTCGTGGTTACAAACTCTCTGTTTCTGAATTACTAATTGTTAGTTTGGAAGACTCCATTGACTGCCTACTGCATATCCTCTCTTTTGCCGTATTCAGCCAGTCCCCAATGGTTTCATGAAAGACAATTTTTCCACTGACCCGGGCTGGTGGAGGTTGGGGAGGGAGGTTGGCAGGCAGATGGTTCTGGGATGATTCAAGCACATTACATTCTGTGGGTTTCCTTTTCACTTTCTTAATACTGTTTTTTGATGACAAAAGTTTGTAATTTGTATATTGTCCCATTTATCATTTTTGTTTCCTGTGTGCTTAGGTGTCCTTTTCAGGTAATCTGCCAAATCAAGATCAAACAATATTCTATATTTTCCTCTAAGCAGTGGTCATGATGAGGAGCGGCAGTAAATACACATGAAGCTTCCCTTGCTCACCCACCACTCACCTTCTACTGTGTGCCCAGTTTCTAACAGGCCACGGACCAGTGTCAGTCAGTGGCCCAGGTGTTGGGGACCGCAGCCATATATGAGAATCTAATTAGAATTAATGGAGAGTGGGGAATGGTACTGTGTTTGGGATATAACACCAATAGGGGTATGTCTAACTTAAAAATCAAATGTCAAAATTAAAGTATTTGAAATTAAAAATGAAACAATTATTAAAATAGATCTTTATATATGCCAGACAAAAATGTAGCTGTTGGGCTACGTAAAATATGTTTGAACCACATTTAGACAAATACACTATATTACAATAGCCAAATCTTTTTTTTTAATTGGAAATTTGAATGCAAAAAGGAATAAAATTAAGGATGAATT
The DNA here is from genome assembly GCA_963574885.1 of Lepilemur ruficaudatus. Taxonomy (NCBI): domain Eukaryota; kingdom Metazoa; phylum Chordata; class Mammalia; order Primates; family Lepilemuridae; genus Lepilemur; species Lepilemur ruficaudatus. Next base: position 41,224 of record CAUYRT010106870.1, read on the forward strand.
AACACATATGTAACCAAATATTTTCAACCTTTCACAGCTCTTTGTGGAAGCAAATGCTTGTGAAATTCAGCCCCACCTTTTGATCAAAATCCATTGAAAAGCAAAGATAATTTTGAAACTTAGTTGGCCCTGAGCAAATAATGATATAGCAGGAGATCAGAGCGTTTCAGGCTTCAGTCTCTCATGACTTCTCAACTATTGTACTTTCCCTAGCAATTACAGCACTTTTAATTTTAAATCCTGTAAAATCAAATCATACTAAGCTGAACTTTTCAACAATGTTCCAAAAGAAATGTGATTTTCTAAAGATACGTTTTTTCACTTCCTTCTCCCAGAATTTGAGTCAAAGCTGTACGCTGTAGCAGTAAGATTCCTTCTAAGATTCTTTAAAAGAAATCATCATATTCCATACTGTTGATCCATCTCTGACCAAGCATTATTCTTTATCTTCCTTTTTTTCTTATTTTTTTCAAGCGTTATTCTTTAAATCAGTTTTCTGTGTCATGTTGATACTGAATAATATAAAAAAATAAAAGCAAGTCAAGCCAAATTGCAGAAGTATCAGTCTTTGCTTAAAATAACAAATGCTAATGTATTTGAATTTTTAGCAATCTGACTAGAATGTGATTTTTCTATACTGAGTCAGTAAAGAAGATCATGAATTTCTATACAAAAAGTGAAAAGGTGAGATGGTTATAAGGGATTTTTTTAAAAAGAGAATATACCATTGATTTTGCTCTCTTCGAAACCTATTAAATTTTATCTCCAGCAAAGAAATCGATTCAACGGATATATCTAAAACTTAAGTCATGGCATTTTCAGCAATTATTTTCTTGATTAGTAGTTGAAATATAAATAGTACCAAAACAAGATTTGCTCTGTGAGAGTTATAAAACTCTACCCTTGAGATTGGTCAACAAAAGGAAAAACTTTTCCAGAGTAATCTTTCTGATTTGTTTGTCTTCACCTTTTTGAATTTTCTACAAAGAATAGTTCTCTGTTGGAATTGAGGTCTAGAAAGAAAAAAAAATATTGTGGTGCAAAGTATCTCTGTTTTATATTTGCTTTTAAACTAACTCAGGATGTTGAGAGGGCATGACTCTTATCACCAGAACAAATTGACCTGATAACATAAGAAATTTTGAATGATCAAATTAATCGAGTTTTAAGATATGGCCCAGGGCAATCAAATCTGGATACTTGAGATTACTAGTTTCTAGTGTCTGCATTTTCAGATTCCCATACGAATCCACTTTCAGGGCCCCAGCTGGTCCATATAGCGTTTCTTCACGACTAGTTTCATGTTCACGTCTTCATGAACTCAATATCCTTCCCTGAGCATCCACCTTTGTGAGCTGGGAAAGTTTTTGTTTCGACTTTCAGATAACAAAGAAACTGATTATCTCCTCTTGTATTAGAAAGACTACGCATATGTGATGATATGACTGAGGACCTGAGGTGGTGTGTGTAAGGGAGGCACCTCCTGGTGATTTCAAGGTGTCCTCAAGGGTGGTGCCTCTTGGAAAATATAGGGAGGGGCAGCATCCCTTCCATGATTCCAACATACTTTTTAGCTAACTGAAAAGACACATTTGATCTCCGGTAAGACTTCCATCAATGTAAGTATTGGACTTAGTAAAATAATTTTAGTTGTAAAATAAGAGAATTTGACTGCTAAAAAAAAATTAAAGATCAGTAAGCCAGTACAACCCGTTCATTTTAGAAATAAGGAAACCAAGACCAAAGTGAATGAGATTATTTACTTTATATCACGTAGTAGAGTAGAAATACAAGTGGAACTAAAAACCAAGTTTTTTGAGAGTGAGGAGGAAGGGCAACCAGTCAGGGGTTTAGAGAGGCTTCCTGAAAAACATGGATGGAGTTAGGTATTGATGTGGAAGGAGAAAAAGTCCATGTTTCAATAGAGTGACTAGCACTAGCAAAGACTGGGAGAAACATTAAAGATGGAGCATATGGAACTACAAGCAGTGCAATGTTCCTAGGATAATGTATGAAAACTTTTGCTGTTTTTTTTTTAAAAAGCTTATTGGCCATTTGTTTTTGAAGTGTGCTTAATTAAGACAACACTTAGGTGATTATTTGACCTGGGGATCCACGAATTCTGAGCCTAATGATCTTCAAATATACATTAATCTCACCATTGATATTTATATATTAAATCTCAATAATAGTTATTGTCTACCTTATTATGTGCCAGATACTGTGCTAGGTGGCTAGATGTACAGTGGTGAACAAAGCAGTTATGGCCCATATCCTCAAGGAGCTTACGCTGGGAATTTAATCAAGTAAATAGGTATTGATTTGGAGTACACCATGACAGAGTTAGCTCTAGAATATGGGAAGTATGGAGTGCTATGAAAATATAAAAAGGTTTCTTACACAGTGTGGAAAGGGGTCAAAGCAGAAGTCTTTGAAGAAGAAAGTTTTAAACTGAGACCTGCCAGTTCTCAGTTGCGGGGGTGAGGGGCAGGGTGTGGAAGGGAAGAGGAGAGTTGAACATCGAAATGAAACTAGAGAAAAGCTGAAATTTAATGTGGTAGACTTACAAAAGTGATGGTAGTACAGTGTGGCTTGGGATAGAGTTGAAAGTAGAAGAGTAGAAGTGGGGAGAGAGAAATCAGGGAGGCAATAAAACGAAACATGGACTTAGGAGCAAGTGACTTTCAACCAGAGAACACCCATCACCACCACCACCGCCAAGAAGCCCTTACAGAATGCCCTGCAGGAGTGTTGGGGAAAATGGAGGTGCAGGAAATGAACTTGAACCATGATCCATCCTTTGTCTCTGCTTCTTTCTGCCACTCAGATTTTTTTTTTTTGTGCTCACTGCATCCCAGCTTCCTTTGCACCTCAAATGTATAAAATATGCCTGCCAACACCTTCCTCATTTATGCATTAACAATCAGTTGAGAGACAGAGAGAGAGAGAAAGACTGATTTCACTTTTTTTTTCATTTCAATATTCCAGGAAGGGACCCAACATGATCAGAAAGATCCATACCTGTACCTTGCAAATGTGGTCAGAGTGTATGTGCAAATTGAAATCATAGACAGCTTCCACAGACACCTTGCAGTTATATTATGCACAGAAGCAAGTTCATAGAAGATTTGTGGGGGCATTTCCCAGTGTGAGAAGGGGTTCTGTACAGGAAAAGTCATGGGTGTTCACTTTATTGACACACAAGGTTATAATGATTGAAAAGGTAATATATATTAAAAGGGCACAGTGATATGCAGTTGTTGCTCAGTAAATAATTTATTTAACTGATTTGTTTTAGTCAAATACCAATGAAAAGATTAAAGTATTTATAAGGACCCACTGTTTCATCTTACCAGAAGCATGACTATGCTCCATTCAGCCCCCAGCCACACATATTTTCTAGGTGCTACTCCTATACCAATAGTTTATTTATTATCCTAGTACTGGCTCTGTCAAATTGACCAAAGCTTGGCCTATTAGTCCCATCCCAGCAACTTCTCCAATTGGGAAATAAACAGAAAGAGGGCATGGAGAGTAGCTCCACTTTAGACAGGACATGGGAGCTGTGGGAGATGAGTTTCCAGTGAGGACAAAGGCACATAGAAAAGCAACTTGTACCTGGGAAGACAAATAGAGGAGACTCAGAAAGAGAAACCACCAGCTCCAGAGTGTGGTTCTGTGCCTGAAATCCAGCTGCCTCTCAGTCCTTGGACTCGATGAGGTGCTCCAATGCTTTTTCACTAAGTTAGACTGAGGTGTGGTTCAATTCCTTGCAATCAAATCTTTCATTGCAAATACTCATTTCCTGATCAGACACCTTATTACACTTTTATCTACTCAAATTCCCCAACTTTAAGAAAAAACTTTTAAGTATCATCATTGCAAAGACTTATAGTCAACATTTTAAACCTAGTTGAATGACTATATTTAGAACTTTAAACAATATTAGAATTTTCTATAAAATGGTTAGCTTTTCTAGATCTTGGATTTTTTAAATGAGTAGAAGGCATTTTTCTTACTTTTTAGGCAACAAACAAGAATACATGTGTTCACAACCCATGGAGGTATTACTTTTCTAGAAAGCAGGGGAATTAAGAAGGAAAAGAGAATCATTATCCCTTTCACACCTCTACCCACTGCACTATCAGAGATCGGTTCGAAGCACAGCCCTCTGTGAAGCTGTTATGGGAAGCTGAGTCACTTCTGCTCCTTTTTCCCTGGGTTCCGTTGAGAGACACACACAAAATGAGGGCATATGTAAGCTAGACTTTCAGCTCTAGAGAACAGTTTTACCTCACGCTGGCACAAAATATGGGCAGTAGGAGGAGAAAGCTTTTCTTCAGGCTTGAGGTAAAGAGAAATGAAAGGAGCACAGTATTTAAGACAGACTTGGAGATCACATTAAGTAAGGAAGGAAAAATGATGGGAGACAGTCAACCAACAGGTATCTATTATGCACTATCTTCCTGTGGCGCTGTGCTGGGTGCCTGACAAAACAAACTGAATTTTGAGTTGTTCAGAATCTAAAACCGGGCATCAAAATTATATGCAAGACTTTGGGGCAACATGACACAAGGCATTTTTATCTCTAACAAGTTCTAAAACACTTTTAACTTCAGGTGTCATTTTGAAAACGTGATCAGGAGTTCCGTTTTCTGAGGACATTGTGTTGCTGTTCTGTAACTGCTTATAAAGAAATTGCTAGAATTTTAAATTGTTATTTGGAAATATACTTAAAGAATGTCAGAAATCTGACATTTTAACTGAAGAAAATACATTTAAGAAGAAAACATACTGTCAGAACATTATATTATACTGTTTGCTTAGAGCATAATAACTTTAATCATAAATACTTTAATCAGGCCCCGTGAATATTGCAATATTGAGAGGAGACCTGGGTTCTAATCCTGACCCTTTCATTAACTACCTGGCAGGGTAATCTTGGGAGTGTCTCTCTAATCTTTCTGTGACCACATATCCTCATTTGAAAATGGCTAAGGCATTGTTAAAGAATATGATATTCAAAAAAATAATATTTTTAATATTCTTGTAATTTTCATATTAGTGATTCATATTCTTTATATTAATAGACTGTGTTTAAAAATTTGGTGTCATAAGTGGCCCATGGATTTAGAATGATTGGAGAAATTATTGAAAATACATATAGTGATTTTCCAGGTGGTACATTGTGTGGTACATGTATTTGATTTTCAAATCCCTATAGTGAATATGTTATACTTAAAATAAGGAACATGTAAATTTTTAAAAGAAAATTGTTCAGTTGGAAGTAACCAGACTGTTGGATTCACTAATGCTCTCCATTCCACCCATAAAACGTGGCCTGTCAACCGGCTGCTTAGTCACTGACAGGCTACTCACGGGTAGACCCAGACACTGTTGCTTCCAACCCTTTCCTTGAGCTGTGTTGCTCACCAAAGTCAGAATCAGTTGTGTTTGCTTCTTTACCTGTGAAAACCAGCTGTATTTGTCATGATAATTTTGCAAATTAATTAACATTATATAAAAAGCTATGAGATGTGCTTATCAAAATAAAAGTTGTTTCTTTGACTGCTTCATAGAGATTTGATTTTAAAAATGCTGTTAAATTAGTTGTGAGACAACCATAAACATTGTGATAAAGAGATAAAAAATGCTTGTGCCTTTAGACTGTCTTACAACTGTTAAAGTCTTACTCTAATGAAACTCAAACTGGAAATGTAAATGATATGTTATGGGTGTGGTATATGCAACAAAGAAAGGGTCTTCAATCGGGAAATAGCACTCATACTATTGGCTTCATCTCAAAAGATTGGTAAACAAATGAACATTTATATGTTTTAGATTAAAATAAGATATTTAAGGTGTAGATTAACTTTTCAAGGATTCCTCACTTTCATTGCTTTTCAATCATGTAACCAGCTACCAGGTGCTTATCAAATTAGATAAGAGAATTGTTATTGTAACTATTTATTTAGACACCTGTATGTTAATCATTCTATGGCTCCTTTCCTACTGTGTGGTATTATACTT
>CAUYRT010106871.1:0-64090 GCA_963574885.1 Lepilemur ruficaudatus
AATAGAGAACCCAGAAATAGAGCCACATATTTATATTCAACTGATTTTAGACAAAGTTGACAAGAACACACACTGAGTAAAAGACATTCTTTTCAATAAACGGTACTGGGAAAATTGGGTAACCATATGCAGAAGAATTAAACTGATTCTCTCTCTCTCACCGTATATGAAATTAAGTCAAAATGTATTAAAGATTTAAATGTAAGGACCTGAAACAATAAGCAAGTGCTTTGAAAATTCTAGAAAAATACCTAGGAAAAGCTCTTCTTGACATTAGCCTAGGTAAAGAATTTATGATTGAGACCCCAAAAGTAAAAACAATAAAAACAAAAATAGACAAATGAGACTTAATTAAACTAAAAACTTCTGCACAACAAAAGAAATAACCAAAAGAGTAAATAGGCTGCCTACATAATAGGAGAAAATATTCACAAACTATGTGTGTGGCAAGGGACTAATATCTAGAATCTACAAGGAACTCAAGCAGCTTACCAAAAAATACCAAACAAACCTCTTAAAATGTGGACAGATGACATGAAAAGGCATTTTTCAAAATAAAATATACAAATGGCTAACCAAACATGAAAATATACTCAATGTCACTAATTCTCAGTGAAATACAAATTAAAACCACAATGAGATATTATCTTACTTCAATTAGAATATCCACCATCAAGTCAAAAAACAACAGATGTTGGCATGGATACAGTGAAAAGGAAGCACGTGTCCACTGTTGATGGAAATGTAAATGAGTATAACTTCTTTGGAGATCAGTACAAAGATTTCACAAAGAACTAAAAATAGACCTACCATTTAATTCTGCAATCCCACTGCTGGTTATGTAATCAGAGGAAAAGAAATCATTATATAAAAAAGATACCTGTACTTGTATGTTTATCACAGCACAATTCACAATCACAAAAATATGGAATCAACCTAAGTTCCCATCAGCTGATGAGTGGATTAAGAAAATGTGGTATATTTTCACCATGGAGTACTACTCAGCAATAAGAAAGAATGAAATCATGTCTTTTGCAGGAATCTGGATGGAACCGGAGGCCATTATTCTAAGTGAAGTAACTTGGGAATAGGAAAAAAAAATGCCACATGTTCTCACATATAAGTGGGAGCTAAACTATGCCTACACAAGGCACACAGAGTGTTATATTGGACACTGGTGACTCAAAAGGGGGGAGGGGAGATGGGGTGAAGTATGAAAAATTACCTTGAATCTTTATCATTTTCTTTTTACCCTATGTTAAGGATGTTGGTATGAAAATGAGAAAAATATATACTGAAGCAACTCCAATTTATACATTAAAAAATCTACAAACTATGATCATATGATTTTACTAATAACAAATAATTTGTGACACATACTATAATACATGCCATAATTGAAACTCACCATTGTGTCATAAGATAATAATTGGCAACTCACTTAAGTTGGTATCTTGTCCACACGGTTCTTTTTTATACTCTAGAGAAATGTTGAACAACATGCTATTCCATGAACAGATTGCCTATCCATGGTGAGGCATTCAGTCCCCCTCAGTAAAATGAGAGGAAAAAAGAAAATAAATAGTTTTATATAAAGTTAGATTTATTTTCTGATTATAACCATCCTGTTTTTATTACATTAAATTTGGTTTGTTTAATGACATAATAATGATTGACAGTAATGGATATTTAAAATATACTTACTGCTATAAGGAAAAATTAACCCTTCTATAGCACATATACAAAGTAGATAGAGATTAGGAAGGAGAATAGTCACATTTTATGAAATCAATCTTTGCACTTGGTTATTTCAGAGCTCTTAGCTGACTCTTTGGCTTTGCAGAAGGGTCTAAGAATTGAATTGGGGGAATGAGAAGAGAGCTAAATTATTCTGTATAAAAGTATAGAACTATTTTCTCATTTTGTTCTTTTAAGGTGGAGTGGAAGAAAGGAAAATGGAAATGAAAACAAAGAGCATGTTTATGTGATAAATGACATTATTTCAGAGTTTTCAACATTTATTGTTAATTTCTTTGTGTTATTTTGGTATAAATTCACTCTACTTCTCTGAACCTTTATAAAAGTCTGTTATTGCCACATTCAGGACTTGAGTAAACACATGGTACTTATTTGTTCATTTTTACAAGCTAAGAGTGTCTTCAATTTCTTATTTGTGTCAATTACACGAAGAGAAAAATAAACCTGAATAAGAATCATGCTTGACAACAAGAATTCATTAAGGCTGGAGTCACTGTAAAACAGGGTAATGAATTTCTTCAGCAAATAAATGTGTACAGTCCCTGCTAGTACCAAACATTTCTGTAGCCCCTGAGTGTACTATGTAAATAAGGCAGGAAAAAATGTTATTAAGAAAATCAAAAGGAAGAGAAAATACATTTACTATTCATTAAGTGGAAGTGGAACATCATAAAGTTCTTTGCCCTCAGGATTTTCATGCTGAGAAGGTTGAGGAGGAGGGAAAGGAGAAGTTGATTTTGCTGTTGCAGGGGTTACCAGGGTGGAAGAGGTGCAGGAGGTGGAAGGGGCGGCAGCAGAAGAAGGCACACTTGGTGCAACTTGAAGGAAATACATCCTAATTTCTATCTAACATTTTTGCTTTTTCATTTCTCTAAAAATATTTCTATATGGTACCAATCCTCTTCCACCATTTGCTTTAGTTTTAGTGCCTGTATCATTGAAAGGTCCATATCATAAAATAAGTCCAAAGCCATCTTGAATAATAGAAACCCTTCTGCCAGATTGTTTAATGTCAATTTGTTTTCTGGCATTGCTTCTTCTATGTATTCTTCCTCATTGTCTGGCACAGATTCTGGGGCCCTCCTCTCCATCAAGTCATATTTTTTCCGTTAATTTTTTCTTGTGTGGTGTCTATTAGCTCTTGAATTTCTCCAAAGTCTAATTATTGAAGCCTTCACCCTTTTTGCCATGTCCACAATTTCTTTTATGATTTCTTTGATTGTGGCTCTCATAAATTCTGTGAAGTCATGCACAAAATCTGAACACAATTTTCTCCAGCAGAAATTTGTTGTTTGGTGCTCGATGACTTTCATGACTTCTTCTATAATAATCATGGCATCTTCAGTGGTGTAATCCTTTCAGATTGTCATGATGTTCTCTCTATCAGGGTTCTCTTTCACAATGTTGCCAATTCTTTCCATAGGGTCTTAGGTCATGAGCCCTAAAGGTCTTTGTGACCCCTGACCTAGAGGCTGAATTAGAGATGTTGTGTTTGAGAACAAGTAGACCACTTTCTACCTTTGGTGTCGAATGTGGGAGTCTGGGTGGCCAGAGGAATGTCCAATATCAAAAGAACTTTAAAATTGTCTAATATCAAAAGAACTATTGCTGGCAAGGCACTTCCTGACTTCAGGAACAAAACATTAATAGAACCAACCTGGAAAAAGTGTGCTCATTGTCCAGGCCCTCTTCTTGTACAATCAAAAGACTGGCAGCTGATGTTTATCATTTCCCTTCAAGGCTCAAGGGCTAGCAGCTTTATAGGAAATGGTAATCTTGATTAGAAATCCCACTGCATTTCCACAAAACAATAGAATCAGCCTATTACTTTCTGCTGTAAATCCTGGTGCTCATGTCTCTTCTTTAGTACTAAATGCTCTTTGTGACTTATTTTTTTCCAGAATAGGGCACTTCTGTTTGCGTTAAAAACTGTTTAGACAGATATCCTTTCTCCTCAATAATTTTCTTAGTGGTATATAGGAACTGGTCTGCTGCCTCCTGATCAGCAGAAGCTGTTTCTCTTGTTATCTTGACATTTTTAAAGTAAAACGTCTTTCTAAAATTATCAAACTATCCTTTGCTGGCATTAAATTCTCCAGCTTTAAATTATTTACCTTCCTTTTAAGTTGTCATATAATGACTTCACTTTTTCTTGACTCATAGTCTGTAGGTATGCCTTTCTCATAGCAATTCTGCACCCACATAAAAGCTACATTTTCAATATGAGATGCAAAGGTATTTTGAAAATGTGCAAAGTTTTCACATCTGCTGGTACGGTTACAGTGATGACTTCACAAATTTCCTTTATTTTTTACAGTGAGTTTTACACTAGATTCATTTCTCTTGAAATGATGGGCAATGTCCACTTGGAGTTGGAGCTGAAGTCTCTAAAAGCTGGTCAGTCAATGGTACATATCAAACAATTCAAATTTTTCTTATGATGGCATGACCTTTTTCTGCTTCTGGGGCACACTTTCAGAATCACTAGTGGAACACTGTATAGATTCCATGATGTTATTCAAGGGTTATGGTACTGCACTAAACACAATGATAAATATTCAAGAATTGTCAGAGATCACCCTTTACTGATACATGCCATTTACTGGAGAGACTAAGTACTCATGCAGAAATAATTTGCATCACACAGTGTTTTAATGAATACTTACACCATTTGAGCTCACCACAATAAGAAGAGGAGATAGCTACAAAATTATTATAGTTATATAGTATATAGTACAGTTAATTTTATGTAGTTATGATTTAATACTGCATCTTTACATTGTTTACATTTCTCTAGACTACAAATGGCATCATCTGTTTATGTAAGTTTTGATAAATTTTAATTTTTATAACAGATTTGTTTATATTTTATGATAGTAAATGAAAAAATAGACTAGTATCTACATATATTGTATGCATTATGACATACCCAACATTTTTAAAATTTTTTGATGTTTCTAGGCTATGCAGTCCATCTGCACCTTTTTTTTTTCAAATTGTCACAAATCTCCAAAAACTTTCTAATATATTTATTGAAAAAAATTCACATATAAGTGGACCTGTGCAGTTCAAACACGTGCTGTTCCACGGTCAACTGTATTATTGCACTAATATAATACAGTCTAAAATAGATTCAGAATAGAAAATATAACCTTTAATTATAATTTAATATACATATAAATAATATGCCACCAGCTTCCATATTATACTGTAGATTGTTGTATAGGAATCTTTTCTGTTTCCTGTAGTGTTGTCTTGGAGAAGGAGATAGAAGAAATTATGCAAACTTGTATTTTTCTTCCTCTTAATTTACAAGGGATTTAAGGTATATAAAACTCAGCTGGCCTTGGGTTGGATATCTGTGTATATCTGTGTTAAGAAAATAAAGACGATAATAGTACGTGATAACTGCCCACATACAAAATAAGCTGCCTAAATGATACATGCCCTTGTAAAATAAATGCTGACAAAGGTTGACCATATTTGTCATACAGTTTTGGAGCACAGAATCATTAGTAGATTGATGCTAATTTAGGGTCTCTTGGTCATAACACCACAATATTGCACTCAGTGCTGTTTAAATTTTAGGATTGGCAAAAGTCAGTGCTTTGAGTTGCTATGCCTCTGTTAGTACAGTCTCCTGGGTAGCCCCCCTCATGAATATCACAATAAACACCAGAAAGAAGAATTATAAGCAAGATATCGATTCCCTCCACCAAAAAGGTATCTCCCAGGGAGTTTTAAACATTTGTGTTTTTAGCTTTCCTCACTGCAGTACCTATTTTCAAGACAGCTCTTGTATTTAAGTTTGCAGAACTTAAATAATTGGGAACTTTGAAAATGGAAAATAGATAAGATTTGCAAGTATTCTAGCTGTACAATCCAAACTCCCATAATAATTTTGATGCCTTTTTTTTAACTGTAGTCAACACATTTATATTTTAAGTAACCTCCTGAAAGTGTCTGTTTATTTGTGATTAGCATGATTGAGCTTCAAGCAAGCACAGTCTATTTAATGCAATTATAAGGGAGTTTGATGAAATATTTGATGCAGCATAGACCAAGAATAATTTGTCTTTTGCAGCTTCAATTTTTTCCAAAGTTTAATTCTCATTCTCTTTCTTTAGCCATTTCTTCAGAGCCCTTCCTTTTCATTTAAAAACATTTTTTTTTTCTTCCTTTACACGTTGCTAATGAAATACATCCTTAGGTATTTGGACAAAGGTAGGTTTAGGGATGGCAGTCAAATTATGATCAAAGAAAGCTAATGAGTGAAAGGTCTTACAGAATATTTAGGCAAAATCTCAACCTACCATATTTTGTAAATGGCAAAATGTGGTTTGGAGAAAATAGATTTGTTGTGTGCGTTTGTGTGCATATATGTGTCTTTCCCCCTGAGGTGAAACAAGCAGTAAAAGAATCATGGCTAGAACGAAATGTTTAATTAAAGAGTTTTTTAAAAGTAGTTTACACATACATGATACATATGTAAATATATATACACCCATGCATATATAAATATATATATATATACACAAAATTTAGTAGAAGAAACTGAGGAAGAGACACAAGACAAATCTAAAGCCATATATAATTTTAGAATGATCTGTCATGCTACATCTTATATATTACTTATATCTTGTATTTATTGAATAACTTTGTATTTTGCAGGGCTCAACCTTGTGATACTAAGATTTCTTTGACTCAAAAACATTCAATAGACATTGAATGTGTATAAATGTTTAGTCTGATTTGATGTTTCTGAAATTTTAACCTAATTAATGAGATATAAATATTAGAGCATTTGAAAATGTGTAGTCAATTCATATAATGTTATCTAATTCTGATAATATAATAGTTAGCTAAATGACATTGTCCCCTACTATAAGAGGTGAGGAAACTAAAATGTGAAAAGGCAGGTGACAGGACTAAGGTCACAGAGAAAACATGGAAGGTGAGATCATCCCTGCTCAGAAGACCGGAAAGTCTCTCCTTTTCACATTTTATCTAGAAAACTAACCTGAACTAGAATTCTCTGTAAGTCCTACTCATTTTTGCTTCCTACTAAAGGAGACCTTATTTTTAACTTTCCATTTTGCTTTTTGCCTATCTCAAGATTGAACACTTGGGATGCTAATTTTTCAACTAATAGAAAGAAACTCATTGTAATTCCTAATTGAATGGCAGGGAAAATTTCCTTTTCTAACTTTTCTACAGCCACACTGAAATCTGAATTGTAGGGAAAATTGATATGTTACTTGTTTCTAATGATATTTCAGAATAGATTTTCACAAAATCACTCTATCACATAAGAGGTTTAGGTAAAGGAGTATGTTCCTTGGGAACAAAGTGCTAAGGTTGTAGACTGCCAATGTTTTAAAGTGAAAAAAAAAATCTCTTTTTTTTTTTTTTGTCTATTCACATGTTATGAAGGAATTAGATGTCAAGGCTATTCGTTAAATCATGCTGAACATCGCTAATTTAGTGAGGCTGTTATTTGCTGCACACTAAGACAGGTAATTAGGAACATTTCCATGAGTAATTTTTAAATATGACAACTCATTTGATAATCATTGTCAGTGTATCTTTGGTCTCTGAAAATGGCAAAGAATCTCCTTGAAACCTTCAATATTATCCCTTTCCATTGGCTGTAGACATGGCTTAATTATCTATGACTTAAAATTATACCATGCTCAATCAAAATTGAACACTTGACATATGTATTGGAATCCACGCTGCTCAGTGTTTCTGGTGATTGCCAGACCCTAAAACCACTAGACCAAGCTCGAACATCAAACTTGTGAGTCTGTTTTGCTTTCTCGACAGATTTACTATTTATGCCATCTCTATGCCTTATCATTTTCTTTCCTTCCTTAAAAACTTATATGACTATATTAAGACTAGTTCTGAAGAGTGCCATGAAAGATCTGTGATTATTCTAAACTACTTTGCAGGTTCATTCACCACTATTCCCAAATGCTGCAATGTTTCAACTTCTGTGTTCCTTCCCCATTTCTTCTTTCAAAAAACATACACTTCATGATCTTCAAGTGTCTGTATTGCCATGTCTGATCCTTCTCCACTCCACTCCTGGCTATCATGCCCTTCCCTCCCTAGCAGCCAGGCATTTCTTACTCTGGACTGCCAAAGTAGTGACACTTTTCAGAGTTATCACAATGCATATGGTTTCTTGTTTATCTGTCCATCCTTCCCATTAGAATGTTAGGTCCCTATAGCTTGGGGATGCCTTAGAAATTTTTGCTCCCTCATGGCTAGCACAGTGCCAGTATATAGTAGATATTTCACTGATGCTAAATTGAAGCAGCAGCAATAGCCAATATGCATTAGGTGCTTTTTAAGATCTAAGCATTATACTAAGCACATCGTCTTCTCAATGACCCCGCCACTTAATAGTTATTATTCTTATTTTGCTGATATGGAATTGAGACTTAGGGAGTTTAAGTAAATACCCTAAGTTCATGTAGCTTGAAAGTGGTTTGCTTTGAATTCACATCATCAACATCTTTCCTAAAAAAGACAATCAAAGAAAGGGCACCTCAGAGTTTACAGAGGAGTGGGGAATTAGTGGCAGTTTTTCTAGGACTCAAAGATTTCAGAATGAATGTGGGGGTGGGGGAGAATTTATTCTTTAGGCAAAGTTAATCTTAGAAAATAATCTATTTCAAGTTATGGCATTTTTGCCATGTTGCAGTGGTATTTTTGTAGAACATAAAAATGTCTATTTCAGTGCCATGTGAGCATAACTTTATATAGAATGTGAAAGTATGGAATGAAGGAAGGAAATGCTTGCTGTTTTAGCACTGCGGTGGTGATATGTATGCTCTGAATATGATGCCTATCCTCTTAGATTAGCGGTGAAAACAAAACTCTTTGTGCAGTGAGGAGAAAATACAGTTGATTGTCTCTTCAGCCATACCCGACCACACAGGTAATTGTAGCTATCGCCTGTTTTTATCATTTCTATCTCTGACCCACTATTGGTGTTTCCTGAAGAAGTCTCAGAAAAGCCATAATAACTCTCTTGCCTGGGTTCATCTCACCCAGCAGAGTTATGAGAGATTTTGCCCTGACAAAACAGTTTATCAAAATAGAATGGAAAAAAAATAGCACAAAATCAGGTTTCTATTCTGCATACATCATAAGAGCACAATTCATGGCAATATGTGCACTTCAGACTTGGTATTGAATCCTGGCTCTCTGCCTCTGTGTGATCGTGAACATATTGCAGAATCTAACTTGCAGCCTTAGTGATTTATTCTGTAAAATGGGAGTATAATGTCTGCCTCCAGATGATTGAGTGAAAACCTGTAGTGCACTCATGCTCATTCAACAAATATGAGCACATCCTTTTTCCTCAGCAGGAAGAACAGCTGTTATACCCAATGGCCCAGTACTTAAAAAGAAAAATAGGTATTGTTTTGTTCTCTTTGTCAGGTTATGTAAGTTGGAATAGCCACACACTATTATGCTACTAATCATCAGGTATGTTCACTGAATAGTAATAACCAATGTTTTCTTTTTCCCTTTTTTAATAATTTCCTTAAGATGTCTTTAACTATATACCAATCCATTATCAGAAACATGATTCAAATAAAATAGCTGAAACAATGGTGTTATTTTGTGTGTTATATACGGTAAAAATGATAATAAAGTCAGGCTGAACTGTGTGGTTTGGGGTTCCTTCTCTACTTAAAACTGGAACATGTATTTTTAAAATGTATTTTATGTGTTACACAGCCATGTAATATATCATTTGAATAAAGAATTGTACTGTTTTGAAGTGTTTGAAAATTGTGACTTTGTACCGTTGTGTTGAATTATTTTTACAGATAGTTGAAGTCCACTGAGGAGAAGTGACCTGGAACTGGTTTCCCAATATTTTAATGTAGAAGGAAGAAGAGATTCTGTTTGTTTTCCCATGTTCTCTCTCCTTGTCTCTGTCTATAAGAAACTCAAACAATGTTGGGAAAGAAAGAAGGAAAGAAAGAAAAAGAGAAAGAGAGAGAGAGAGAAAGAGGAAGGAAGGAAGGAAGGACAAGAGAAAGAAAGAAAAGGAAAGAAAAGAGAAAGAGAAGAAGAAAAAGAAAGATGAAACCACCTGTTGTATTAGTTTCCTAGGACTATATAACAGAGTACCACACATTGGCTCATTTAAAACAACAGAAATATACTGTCTTACAGTTCTGGAAGCTAGAAGTCTAAAATCCCAGGGGTTGGCAGGTTCCTGCTCCCTCTGCAGCCACTAGGAGAGAATCCTTCCTTACCTCTGCCAGCGTCTGTCCACCTCAGGTGTTCCTTGGCTTTACCCCTATCACTGCCACAGTCATCACGTGATGTTTTTCCTGTGTTTCTCTCTTCACATCCTTCTCTCTATTCTTATAAAGATACCAATCATATTAGATTATGGATTCCTCTTACTCCAGTATGACCTTACTTATCTAATTCTAGATGCAATAACCCTATTTTAATATAATGTTACATTCTGAGTTGCTGGAGGTTATGATTTCAACGTATCTTTTTTGGAGGAGGGGCAGGCACAATTCAATCCATATCACTAGTTGTCTCTAAAACACTAAGGTAGAGTTTATGGGGAAAAATTAAGCTTTTAATGGTTACCACAGATGATTTTGGCCACAACACATGCTCAGGGCTGTCTTTCCTGGAAGATGAAATAGCCTGTCTACAGGAGAATTGCAATGCGTCACCCCTCAAGAGTCTCTCCACACAAATATCCCTTAACAATTTGACATTGCCTATGAATGCAACATGAGAAATATTCCATTTAAATGATTTTTTGTGTTCATTAAAATTCAAATATCGCTTGATAGAGTAATGCTTTTAAATGTGCTTGTTGTTTATGCCCTTAGAATAAACAAGTTAAGATAACTTTTGCATTCCTGATGGAGAGCATATTAGAGCTCTGAATAACTATTAATTCTAACAAAAATCAAGGCTACCAGAACATGAACTTGAAAGCAGCTGAATCAGGGGTAGGGAGGAGCAGCTCTTCATAACTCATGAGACCGTAGAAGAACTCTGCAAGTAACCATATGAAAAAATACAGTAACTCTATACTTTCTGTTGAATTTTAAAAACACGACAATGAAAACATCTAAAAAACCATACACACCTCAACTTTGTTCAGTTAAGATTAGGAGGAGAGGGAAAATAAAACTCATTCATGCCCCAAATGGATTTTTAAAAAACCCTTAAAATGTATCCATTAATGGAATGAAATTTTATCTTGAAAAACTTCCTACTGGATGTTTTGTAAGTATGGATAGGTCTTTATTTTACAAAATATAAATGAGGTAGGTTATAATTCACCATGGTATAGACGTCAACTCCCACAGTCACATTCTTCTTTTCTTTTCCTTGAAACATAAAAATAAGATGAACCCCCTAGCACTAGAGACTGTGCAGAGGGGGAACATATGGCCCTCTGAGTACTGGCCCACTAGGGTTTATAATCTGTATTTTTAAAAAATTTTGATAAGATAAAAATAAAATAAAAAGGAAGAAGACAGATGGGCATATGCACAAACTATTGGTGTGTACAGTTCTTTGTTTTTACAATTGAACAATAGACCCCAAACTTCTAAGGGGCCATTGATGATCAGATAAGAGCATTCAGCAGTGACTAGTGAGCAGATTCCCCAAGGGCTGCACAGGCCTTGAAGCCAGGTGTGTAATAGTGGAATTAGTTGAATAAACACCACCGAAAGATCCCATAGGCCAGAGTTAGAAAGAACACTGTAATGTCCCCCTCACTACTGCATTTCTCTTTCATACATTTTAGGCAATAGCAATTCTGAGTCTGCATTTTTTTTTTTTTTGAAGTCAACACATTGAGCTTTTGAGTCGATTGGTTCAGGCAGGGCTGCTAATTTTTCATTTCCTTAAGGATTACATATTCACTACCCAATAGAACAGATTTCGGAACTGGGGTTTTACTTTCAATTTTGTCTCAACAAATGTCACAGCAGGACACAGGTAGATGTGGAATTTGTGATGTTGGCATCTCAGGCAACACCATCTATCACATGAAGTTTTTTTTCCACCACTGGGAATGAATGAGTACAAAGTCTTCCTTGTAGCACAAAATGAATGCTTCTTTGTGGTTTAGAGAAACTATGAAACCCCTTCTCATAATAGGAAAAAAAAGGTTCTGCTTGGATGAAACCGAGGACTGACAGATGAAGAAACCACACTAGAAACAGAATGACCCAGTGGGGACCTCAGTGAGTTACCATTTCTATTAGACTCAGATGATGTTGTCTACCACGTAAACACTCTTCTGTGAGCTTTAAAACCGTTAGCAATCGAATAAACTCCTCCAGCTTAGTTCTGTCCAATAGTCATTGCTATTTGTCTCCATGATGTTCACTGGTTCTGCACTAATTCTTTATATGTGTCCTTTGTGGTGTGGGGATAGTTTTGAAAAAACTATATGGATATGTCATAAATGTTTCAAAATTTTCTTTGTGATCTACACTTCTCTGTTACTAGTGTTTTGCTCTCCCAAATTGTCTTGTTCTCTGTGGATTCCATGGCACTGTGTATGCTGTTCTTTCTGGGCAGAATATTCCTACTGTTTAGAACAAACATGTCAAAACAGGAAATTTACATATCCTCAAAAACAAAATTCTCTGCTGAACCTTCCTTTTCTGAGTGATTTTTATTGTTCCATCCAGTGGACAACCACAGAAATTTGTACTGAGCTTTTGTACAGTATTATCATACTGTATTACAGTTTACGCATTCTGTAAAAACTCCTTAAGGACTATTTTATTCATTTTTGTTTCTCTAGTATCTGGCACAAACAGCAGACACTCAAGCTACGGTTATTGAAATGAACTAAGTAGGTAAAGAAGGGTGGTGAGATAAGCCAATGGACAAATTTAAAAATGTTAACGGCCTGTTATTAAATTCCTGAATGGTGGTACCAGACTGGGTTTCTGTCCCACATTGTCATTTGTTTATTTGTTTATGTTTTATTTACGTGTTTGTTTAGCAAATATTTCTTGAAGATCCACTCTGTCCAGAGACTATAATAGACATGGGGAGTATATTAATGTGTAAGAGTGTTTGCCCTCAAATTCATGAAAGATAGCCAGGCCCATGGTCTATCTTCATTTGGAGACTTTTCCACTCTTTAATCAGAGAAAATGCAAGTACACCACAAAAGAGAATACTCAGCATTACAGCCAGTGTTACAGCCTATAAATATCTTTAGCTGAAAGTGTGACTAAGACTCCACGGCTGATATTACCCAGCTGAGCCAAAAAGTGAGCTTCATAGCCTCAAAGCCATCTTTGTTATTTACTAATTGCTTTTAACCTTCCAAGCTGCACATTCCTGCTCTTTGATTTATGTTGTCTGTGTTCCTGTGTTCTAACAGTCATGGCTTGCTGTAAAGGTGGCTGTGTACGCTCTGTCCCTCCCCTCTCTTATGACAATGAAATGTTGCATTTTCAGAATCGGTTTTCCCAAGGACAATTTTTAAATGACAACAATCACAGTAATAACCACCATACAAACTCTCATAATCACTGGCACAGATGTATATCTTTAAAACAACTGATTCATTATATTTTTTCAATGAATTCACTATTCTTGGATTCTAAAATGGTGCATGTCTTGAGAATACAACTAAGATTGACACTAGTGGAGGAAAAAAAATTAGGTGTGAAAATTAGACTTTTAACAATCCCACAGTAAGTGATGTCATGGTGTCTATTTAAGAAATGTACATGTAAGGTAGACTTCTGCTACCTGCATACCCATTCTCCTGGCTAATGAATGAATTATACTGGCTGAGGGCACATTTTTCTTATTCTTAATCATGGAACACATTTTTATCCTCATTTAGATTACTCATGATGTTTTTTACATTAAATATAATTTTAGAACACTAAATAATAAAAGTAAGCTTTCTCGCTTAAAGATTTAAGATTAGGACATTGTCAATATTTTAAATTTTTGTGGCAGCTGTGTCTTCGATTAGAAGTATAAATTTAAATAGCCAGTTCTACTTGTGAATTGCCCTTTAAATTTTGTGTGTCTGTCACAGCCACTGTCTGACCTCTTCCCCATCCAAGTGCTGACTTGTGGAGCTTTCATATCAAATACATTCTGCAAGCGAGGCTGATAGGGTTTGGTGAAATGTCTATTTGGCATCTTTTGTCAAGACTGGTATGCTGGGACAAGAATGTGGGAATAGAATTTAAATGATGTAAACTCTGCTACTTTAGGAGAATCCTGCATCATGCTGTCTCTTGGGAAGATGATTTTAAGTGGTAAGTTTCATGAGTTAAAAGAGAAAGCATTGTAAATATTAAGATTTCTTACAAAATATTAAATAGGTGAAAATAAGTACTTATGATGACCACAGAGAAAGTACAAGTAACATGTATTAAAGACATATGGCCATTTATTTCTCTGTTAATTTCAGGATGTACCCATCTAGAAGTCCTTTAAATTAACATATATGTGAAATAATTTTCAATGTTAATAGAACAGTAAATTCTGTTTTGTGTTTAATCAGAGTCCTATGGCCTAAAACAAATAAAGGGGTTTTAGTGTATTTTTCCTTGGGTAGCTTTCTTTGATAAATTGTGATATTAAATATTTTAAATGGAATGACTGCTTTGATTGGAAAATCAATTAGCAAATAGTCATTAAATATTAAAAGTTGTTAAGCATGAAGCTATAGAGATATACAAAACTTCAGACTTATTTTTTCCTTTTGCTCACGAACATTTACATCAAATTAAGGAGATAACCTATTCAAACATAATTAGTGTGCAAGGATGCTTTTGCTTTTGCCTGAAATGTGTTTTTTCCTCTCCACCCTGTCTATCTCATGTATCCAACTCATACTTTCCTATCTTTGAACTGTCAGCTCAATGTCATCTCCTCCAAGAAGTCTTACTGAACATTCCCGCTCTGTGTTAGATGCTGTGTTTCTATATTCCTTTAGGATAGAAACAGCTAATGAACATAGGGTCAAACACTACAACAATCTAAATGAGGGAGAGAGAAGATTTGCTTGAAAGTTTAGAAAAGTTTTCCCAGAGAAAGTGCAGTTAAAGCTGAAAACTAAAGATGGCTGAATTTGGCTTTGTGGAAAGAAGATGGAAGGATCGTCTAGTAATTTTCAGTGAAATCTTAAAGAAAAACAAAAATGAATTAACGTGAGCATTTCCAGTCAGGTAGAAAAGGGTGAAATATTCAATTATATGATGTTAGGACAATTGGATAATCATTTGGAAAAATTAAATCCTTACTTCACACTAGCAACAAAATTAATTCCAGTTGAACTAAAGACAAAAATGTAAAATAAAACAAAAAGTGATGTTTATAAAAATTATTAGATAAAAATATCAGAAGATAGTTTTATCACCTTGGTTAAAAACAACTTTCTTAAATCACAAAGATCAAAATTGTTAAGGAGAATACTGATAAATTTGACATCAATTTTTTTTAGTATACAAAATAAGGGCCAGCATAAACAAATTTAATTCAGACAATTGCCTGGGAGAAATAAATTTCAGCATATATAAAAGATAAAAAAATTATACCCAGAATATATTTTAAAAATCTGCCATTCAATATGAAACAAAACAAAATTATCACATAAAAATATTAATATGTACAACAGCTATAGGCAGAAGACGATATATTATCATCTTATAACTGTATAAAAAGATGCCCAATCTATTTTCAACCAAAATTAGAAAATAATAACTCTTCTTTACATTAGTATTGGCAAAAAATGAAAATGTTTGGAACTATCAATGATTGGCTAAGTCATAGGGAAATTGTACTATTATTGGACTGCTAGGTGACATGAATCAGTTCAGCTCTTTGAGGTCAGTTAGGCAGTAAAACTCTTTCGTATTCTTGGCTACCAATCAAGTTGAGAATAGCTGTTCTCCATTTAGGGATATTTCAACCTTATATATCCTGCTCAACTAACATGGAACTAACATCAAAGATAAAAGTCAGATTAATCTTCCAGCATCTCCTGCAGGTAGAGTATAGGCTTGTCACCTTAATGCCATCAATCAGAATCACCAGTACCAGATTTCCACGGAGAAGTAAGCAATGCAAATAAATAGATTGTGGGTGGAGTTTCCATTTTTCCGTTTTCTCTCCCTCTTTCCTTCCTTCTTTCTCTCACTCTCTCTCTCTTTCTTTCTTCCTTCCCCTACCCTCTCCAGGCTCCAGTGGCAGCAGAGGTCTCTGCCTTTCAGGGTAAATTGTGGCACCCTGGAAAGGTACACAGTGAATGCAAGGTCAAGTTTTATGGTCAGAAGTGGCATCAGTAAGATTCCCTCTACCATTCATTGGGGCAGCTGCAGTGGTTACGGGTTCCCTATTACGCAAGTTCTGCAGTGCAGTTTGAGACTTCGTTTCTGGAAGCACACACCTGATGCAAGAGGAAAGTTGTCTAGACCTACCAATTACCTTGTGAATTTCCCAATATCCTTTTTGAATAAACTTTCTTCTGCCCAACCATCCAGAGTCAGCTTCTGTTACGTTCAGTCAAGAACCTTCATTGATAGAAATTGTTTGAGAAAGGAAAGAAGAAAGAAGAAAAAGAAAAACGTGCCACCTTATAGCCTAGCAATTACAAAATGTGTTATAGCACATTGCTTAAGACATTCTGAGTCATAGACAGTGTAATAGTCAAAAATGGGAAAAACATATAGTGTCGTGAAGGGATGTGGATAAAAAATGTATAATAAGATGTAGTATAGTGACACAACTAAAACTACATTTTTAAAAAACATAGATTTATATAAAATATACTCTGCTAAAACACAAAAATAAGTCTATATATCTTTTATTTTTACATAAATATTCATAGGTTTACATTCTTTCAGATCTATGGGGAACCAAGGGGCAGAGGAGAAAATCAAAGTGGATAATGGGCAATTGCAACTCTGGTTTCATTTATAATGCATTACTTAAAGGAAAATGTATTTCTTTCTAGTAAGTTAAAAATAAATTTAAACACCAGCATCTATAAAATTCTTTCAAGATTTATAAATAATAATAAACAGTTTATTACAAATAGTTCCATATAAATCAATAAATAAAATTTCCAGCATTAATGTTTTAATTAAGTACTATGATTAGATGTAATTATACGGAAGTGCATTTTGTTTGATTTGAGACAATGCCTTCCATAACCAAAAGTCACACTACTCGACACAAACTTTTGAAAGACTTTAGAAAGACATTAATTTATATGGTCTTAAAATGCCAAGTATTACATAGTTCTTATAATTTCAAAATTTATGAAGTGTGCCAACAAATGAGATGAGAAATTTGAAGATGTTTTGTAACCAAAATAGCTTCTGCTTTGCTGATGTGTTTTGTTCAGGGTCAAGATTAAGAAATATTACTATGTGAAGATGAGGCTTTTTATGTGTCTCTAGAAGACTGCAGCTGCTACAACAGTCAAGTAGGAGTTAAATTTACTTTGTAAAATGAGGTTTTCAAATTATGAAGCAGATTATAACCATGCCCCAGAGCCATCTTCTTTTTATTGCATTATCCCTACATAGAAGCCATCGTGATTCCGATGGCAGAGATTAGCTTGAGTAGGTGGTACTGAGTTAATTCCTATCCCGGTTGCCCTGGGAGACCTAAATTTAAGCTGCCTATTCTTTCTCAGGGCAAGAACTAAAAATGAGTCGAGTGCCATTTTCTTGGTGGTGTGCATTTCAAAACCTAGGCTTTGTCTCATTCCTTCTCAGAGCTACCATTTATTTGCGTTTTCTTTACAAGGGAGGTTTCGCACTGCTAACTTTGGTCGAACATCAGGGGAACCAAAAGGAGTCTGTTGGACATACAGCTTTGGAGTTTAGGCACTAAATGAATGGATCCATGAATAAGTTGAATGACGATTTCTAGTTCATTCATTCACTCATAAATCATTCAGAGGCAGCACATTTAAAAGTCATCAAGTGGGATACAATCAGATTTAGATACTGCTTACCAAAATAGTAAATTCCATGAAAATAGAAACTGTATCTGTATCTAAATGATCTGTCATTTGAGAAACGTATGGAGTGACTTTCCTGTTCTAGACATTGTGCCAGGCCCTGGGTATAAAAAGATGAATATGTCAGTGTCATATTTTCCAGTGAAGACTTGCAGTCTGGAATAGGCAAATGTATACATTGGTATTTTAAAAAAGATTAGAGCAAAGTAGAGTACTTCTTTGTACACTCCATAATTCCTCTCATGGAGCTCTGACTATATTACAAAATTGCTTAATATGTCTTGAATGAATTGATGTTTACAGACAAAGTTCATTAAAAATACAAAAGGTTTCATTATCTAACATCCCTCTTCCCCAATGTCGCTGGTTTATGCTAACACGCACAAAAGTACGTCCGTGATTTTATTATGCCATTCACTGCTGTAATAGGGTTGAGAGGTTAAAGCTAGAAGGTATCAATATCATATTTGATTAAAATCAACACACACTTAATGCCTAAAGCATTTTCAGTGGCTACCCAAAGGGAAACCTCTCCAGGTCTTCTACAGCCTGTGATTAAAAAAAGAGAAAAGACAAGAAACATAGTCAAAAGCTGCCTAACCTTTTGTACAGAGCTGTTGTCAAGACTGTTACCATTTTGCACTTGTATGATCAAAAATTGCAGCAGTGCTGCATAAAATAGAGTCAAACGATGGCTTTGCATGTAAAACAGGGCTCTGTATCTTTCTGCACCCTCCTCCTAAAGCCTTCTCCCAATGCTTCTGTCTCCACGGTAACAGCATCACTGGGATTCTGTTGAAGTGTGTTTTGAAAGCTGCCTTTACCTGAGAAGTTAGCATGTGACAGAACTGTCCATATCTAGTTCTCTCAGATTATTTTTCTAATGAAAAGAAGTACATATAGAATAGCATTTTCTTATTACTGATCAGAAGCCTATATTATTTCTTCTTCTTTAGAATTTTCATTGGGTATTCCAAATAATTACAGTGCTCAAAGTATATTATATTATCCAAAAGTGTTATGTGCATAGTTTCTATGAATGAACAAATAGATAAATTGTAGTTTGGCCAAAGCGTTTGGATTATGCTTGCAAATTGCGGAAAACGTTTATGGTGACAATCCTGGATCAAGAACCAAGAGACATGTTTCTGCTTGGGTTTTGCTCCCGACTAGTGTTGTGATTTTGGTCAAGTCATGCCTGCTGGGATTCAGTTTTGTCACCCAGAAAGTCAGGCTAAACAAGACGATGCCTAAAGGCTCCATTAGAACTCTAACATTCCCTCATCCTCTCTATAGGTCGCAACTTGTTTTATAAAATGAATGATTAATTCTGTTGTCCCATTTTCCACTGATGATCACTCAATTCCCAATAGTTTATCTATGATCCTCTTCTCTGTTTTGATCAATGTTCTCTCTCTAATATTCTACCCAGGTTTTAAAAGAACACCGAGACTGGCAATAGCATCATTGTGAATTTGCTTCTAAGTTAGTTCATGGAGAAGTCAATAAAGCTCAGCTTTGTGCTATTCAATTCTGTAGCTACTGGCTACATGTGACCATTTAAATTTAAATTTAACTTAATTGAAATTAAATTAAATTATTTATGTCCTCAGTTGCACTAGATATAGAACATTCCCATCAATGCAGAAAATTCTATTACACAGCAGTGGCCTCAATCAATTCTTATTTCTGCCGTTGGAATGTCCTTTCTCAGTCTTAAGCAAGAAGGAACAATAGCCTTGTGCCTGAGGATTCTGTCCTATCTCTGAGCTCCTAACATTGTGGCTTTGTGTTTGAGAAGCGAACTAATATTTTCAAAGTGATGTTTTAACACTCAGAAGAGCACCTAACACATGCCTAAACCATGCAGGAATCTCTAAAATTATTTAGTGAGTGAATGACTAAAAAAATGAATTAATTTAAAGCCAAATTTTATCATTTATATCAAATCTGAAAAAATCAGTTTAAAGAAATATAATTAAATAACTCTTTTTGTAAGAGCAGTTGATAAAAATTCCCCAGTGGAATAAAAATAATGTCTAATTTGGCTTTAAAAATTTGGAACAGTGATCATAAGCACTGAAGCACCTACACAGTCGTGAAGGTATGTAATGAGTTTAGAGGATGGAGTTAAGACATCAGAAGGGGAGTAGCAAGACTGTGGCAAGCTGAAGGAAACATTCTGCTCATCTTTATGAAAAAGAAGTCAGAAACCCAAATAGTTACTTGAAATTGCTTGAGTTTTAATGTTGGCAAATTATTATATTATCTATATCTATGTCTATTTCTATCTATCTAATAAATCTTGCCATGAAGTAGGGAGTAATATTTTAAAGAGTAGTTCAAGTAATATTTTTGGCTTTGAGAGGTCAAGCGAAGTCCAAATTTTCGTAACTAAGAAGTGGCAATTTCAGGAAGTAAACTTTAATATTTTGGGATTGGTTTCTGCTCTCTTTTTCTTGAGCGATCTCAAAGTAATAGTAATAAAACTATTAAAAAAATGATTCAAAAGAGATTGTACATTGAGTCTAAAAGGAGGATTTTTAATTATATTTATGAATAACAAATTACTCCAAATTTATTAGGGCAACTTTTTGGAAAATATAACCTACCAAGATTTTTGGGTCTTTATATAAAGAAGTATTCATTCTTATTAATTCATCTAGTCATTTCTTATTTATTCATCAAATATTAAATTTTTATTATAATCCAGATGCCATGTTAGCCCCATAGAATAAGACACAACTTAGATGATTATATAACAAAATAATAGCAATACAAATCCTACTGTAGAGGAAAGTTTTACATGCAAAAACCACAACAGATGATGGCATTATTTCAGTTTATCTCACTTACATTATTACAATTTTGAGGGTTAATTGGGCTCAACTAGGTGATTCCCTCTCAGGATGGCTCATGAGGTTATCATCATAAAATACCTGGGATTGGTGTTATTTCAGGGCTTTCTCATTGAACTATCTGGCGGTTAACGGTGGTTGTTCTCCAGGACTTTAGTGGGGGTATTTGCTTTAACATTTATATGTGATTTCTTCATGTGGCCTGAATTGTGTCACAGTATGGTGGCTAGATTCCAACGATGAATGTTCTAAGAGAAAGAAATGACGTTGTAACTTTTTTTTAATGGCATAACTCGAAGGTCACATAACATTACGTTCACTATAATCATGTCATGAAAGTCACAAAGACCTACCCTGGGCCAAAGGGTGGGTACTTGGGCTCTACCCCTTGTGAGGGGCATGACATGGTGTTACAGCCTTACCAGGTTCATTGCCCACTGCTTAAGAGGAAGCCAATACACTAAGACAGCAGCTGTTACAGCAGAGAAAGATTTTAATGTCACAGGCAATAAGTTAGGAGATGGGAGGAAGTTCTCAAAACTGTCTCCCTGAGAATTTGGGAGAAAGGGTTTTTAAAGATAGTTTGGCTGGCAAAGGGCTAATTGGATCTACTGATTGGCTGGGGATGAACTCATAGGATTAGCAAGCAGAAATTGGCTTCTTGTGCGGAGTCAGTTCCCAGGTTGCAAGACCAGCTGAGTTGGTTCCCTGGGCTGTTGGTCTTGTTGAGTCGGTGGGTCCACTGGCATTCAGGATGTGGAAGATATCTCCAAGACCAGCCTTAGATTTTATAAGGGGCAGTTATCTACTGGAATAATGAAGAAAGCTAAGAATCTTTATGACCATCAGCAATGTGACTCCTGAGTAGTAAGCAATTATAGGAAAACAATCTAGAAAATAATGGCTGGTTGATTATATATAAATGACTATACTTATACCTTCGAAGAGTTCAGGCCCCTACCACTGTTCCCAGCTTACAGACTTTTATTAGTTTTATAAAAGACAGTTTCAACGGTTGTAGAAGAGCAGGTGAGATGAGTAATATTATTACAGCTGTTTCATTGGAAAATGCAATCTGCCATAGAGGCTTAATTTTATTTCTTTCTATAAGGAAACATTTGTTTTGTTTATTCATTTACTCACTCATTGATTCAATAATGGTTATTAAATTTCTGCTGTATTACAAATATGTTTCTAGAAGAAAAAGATACAATCTTTAATCTTAGATGGTGATATAAGAAAATAATAGCAATAGTGTGTTCAAAGTCCTTTTGGAGAGGCACCTGTGACATGCAAAGCAAACACAGCAGGGGATGGGAATATGCCACCTTTTTCAATTTAGAGTATGAGGTCACTTCTGCTGTTGTTTTTGTGTTTCTCCAAAACAAAAAAAATCAAACAGCACCATACCCACTGGTTTGGTTAACATATAGAAAGGTTTGACTGAAAAAGCTCATTTGTTCTTCACAGAGTGAGAGGAGTCTTTTTGTAAAGAAAAAAACAAAAATATTTGGCATTGAAATTTTAGTAACATTGATATTAGAAAAAAATTAAATTATATTCTTTGATGATGGGAGCTTTATTCTTGGTTATATTTTTTTCTTTTAAAAGCATGATTTGATTGTCTCAGAATCTAAAATAATAAGCAGTGGGGAAGAATGTAAAATAATGGAGCAAAATTTTAGTATACATTTATTTATTGTCAGCAAAATCATTTTGAATGAATAAACAATACATGTATGATTATAATAGTTATCTACTGCCAGTTAACAAATTATTCCAAAATATATGGCTTAAAACAAATACTTAACCTTTCACACTTTCAGGAATTCAGGAGCAGTTTGGTTTGGAAGTTCTGATTTTAGGTCCTTCATGCGATTGGAGTTGGATGTCAGCTGGAGCTGTAGGCATCTGATGGCTTGTAGTTGGAGGATCCATTTTCAAGGCATTTCACACAAAACATTGGCAAGTTGGTGTTGTAAGTTATTTCCTTTCCATGTGGGACTCTCCTCAGGTGTAAGTGTGTATGTTAACATCATGGCAAATGGCTTCTCCCAGAGCAGTTGATCCAAGAGATCATGGAAAAAGTGAAATATCTACTATGATCTACTCTGGAAGTAACATACCTTCAGTACTGCCATCATATATTGGTGTATTAGTCAGGGTTCTCCAGAGAGAGAGAGAACCAATAGGATATTTAGATAGATAGAGAGCTGAGAGATGATTTATTAGAGGAATTGACTCATACAATTATGGAAGATGGGGAGTCCTGCAATAGGCTGTCTATAAGCTGGAGAACTAGAAAAACCCATAGGATGGCTCAGTTCAATTCAGAAGGCCTCAGAGTCAGGGATGCTGATGGTATAACTCTGAGTAAAAGGATCAAGGCCCAAGGGCATGGTTTTGGGAAAGGGGGTATGTAGTCATTTTGGAGTGTGGCTATTATAATGATTATCCATCCTATAAATATTGAAATACTAGAAGTCACATAACATCATGGTTCAATACCTGGATTCTGGAATCATGCTGCTTGGGTTTGATTTTTCACTACATCTAGCTAGTTATAAGATTTTTAGCAAATTACAAAAACTTTTTACACTTTTCTTTCCTGATTTAATAGAAGTGAATTTAAAAACAGTGAAAAATTTATACATGAAGACATAAACAATCTGTATCCTGAATTTTTTTATTTCAAAGTATTAAGGGGGTACAAATGGTTTTATTCCATGGATACCTTTTATGATGCTTAATTTGGGGCTTTTACTGTGTCCATCACCAGAATACTGTTCATTGTACCCGATTGGTAAGATTTTATCCTTCCTGTCCTCCTCCTTCCCCCCTTTTGATTTCCAATAACCTTTATATTTCTTTGTGCTCTTGTGTACCCATTGATTAGCTCCCAATTATTAGAGAATACATGTGGCATTTGTTTTTCCATTCCTGAGATATTTCACTTAGGATAATGGTCTCCAGTTCCATCCAAGTTGCTTCAAAAAAACGCTATTTCATTCTTTTTTATGGCTGAGTAGTACTCCATAGTGTGTGTGTGTTTGTGTGTGTGTGTGTGTGTGTGTGTGTAGACACATCACATTTTGTTAATCTACTCATGAATTGGTGGGTGCTTAGGTTGATTCCACATCTTTGAAATTGTAAATTGTGCTGCAATAAACTTTCAAGTGCAGTTGTCTTTTTGATAAAATGACTTCTTTTCCTTTGGATAGATACCCAGTAGTGGGATTGCTGGGTCAATTGGTAAGCCTACATCTATTTCTTTGAGGAATCTCCATACTGTTTTCCACAGAGGTTGTACTAATTTGCAGTCCCACAAACTGCATGAGCATTCCTTTCTCTCTGTATCCACGCCAGCATGCTTTGTTTTTTGACTTCTTGATAATGTCTATTCTGACAGGGGTAAGGTGATATCACATTGTGGTTATAATTTGCATTTCCCCGATGATTAGCAACGTTATTTCTTTATATGCTTGTTGGGCATTTGTCTATCTTCTTTTGGAAAGCTTCTGTTCATGTCTTTTGCCCACATTTTAATGGGGTTGTTATTTTCTCTTGCTAATTTGTTTGAGTTCTTTGTATTATAGATTCTGGATATTACACCTTTATCGGATGTATAGTTTGTGAATATTTTCTAACATTCTGTAGGTTATCTATTTACTCTGTTGATTATTTATTTCCTTTGTAGTGCAGTAGCCTTTTAATTTAATCGAGTCTCATTTATTTCTTTTTGTTGTTGTTGTATTTGCCTTTGGGGATCTTAGTCACAAATTCTTTGCCTAGGCCTGTAGAAGAGTTTTTCCTTAATTTTCTCCTAGAATTTTTATGATTTCATGCCTTACATTTAAGTCTTTTATTCATCTTGAATTAATTTTTGTATATGGCAAGAGATGGGGTCTTGTTTCACTCTTCTGTATGTAGCTATCATGAATTTTTGTAAGGGTTAAATGAATTTTTGTGTGTGTGTGTATGTTTTCATATTCTATATGTAATCTGCACTTTTTAAAGAATGACTATTATTAATAATAGTAGTAATCTGCCCACTCTTTAACAAATATTCCTTCATTACCCCAAATTTAAGTTTTTTCTGTTATAGGGAAAGATACACATCCTTATTTTTTTTGGCTATACAATTTTTCCCATACTGTGAGTAAAAAAAAAAAGGTATAGCAAAATTTCTATTAATGATTTCCACCTAACATTGACTCAATGTTTACATTTTGAAGAGCAATTAATTTAAATGGCTTCCTATCAGTATTGTCAAGGACAATAACCATACAGGCTAGCGGAAAATGCAGTCTCCTCTTCATTGATATGTCAAAGAATTTGTCAAGGTGTTTTCTTTATCATGCCCCTGGAGCTGTATTTTGAATGTGCACCCTAGATAGAGGTTAGAGTACTCCAAGTGTGCCTGGAAGAATGCGAAACCACTGTTGCTGACAATGAAAGTCAGAGACTTGATGTTATACTCAAAATATGGACAATGTTTGGAGATACTGCACTTGTAGCAGTTAATGCAATTTATTGCTTGTCTAAAGTCACAAGGCTGGGAATCAGCTTCTTTCTCTACTTCTTGCCACCACCAAAATGACAACGTCTTCCAGGTATAAAGAAGTATTTTACCCAATTGAAATACATATTCAGCTAAAGATAATTGAAGCAAAAATTACCTGAACCTTCCAATATTGTAAGCTTTACATATTGATTCAACCAAATACTTTCCATTGGCAAAGGCCTGCAATACAGACATGCAGGCAGAGAGAAGTGCTGGAGTCTAATATCTCACACTCTCCTTTTGTCACTCAGGATGGTTTAGCTGAAAAAGATTTTTCCTCTAGTTTGATAATGTCTTATTAAGCATGCATTTACTGTGTAATCCACTAGTCACACTTCTAAGTATTTACCCTAAATAAATGAAAATATATTTTCACACAAAAACTTGTAAATGAATGTTTAGAGAAGTTTTATTCATAATGTCCCCCCGAAACAAAACAAAACAGAATAGAATGAAATAAAACAAAACAGAAACAACTCAAATATCTTTTAGTGACAGACTGGATTGTACCACCATACTAAAGAATACTGCTCAGCAATAAACTATGGATACACACTACTTAGTTGAATCTGAAAGGTATTGTGATGTTTTAGAAAAGTCTGGTCTTAAAAGGTTGCATACTATTTGATGTCATTTATATGATAATCCTAAAAGACAAAACCATAGTGACAAAGAATAAATCAATGATCTCCAGAGTTTGACTCCAAAGAGGCAACAGGATTGAATCTGGGTTAAGGAACCTGTTTTGTAACCTGATTACAGCAGTGATTACATAAATCTATACATGTTAAAACTCATAGGACTGTACACAAAAATGTCAATTTGACTATGTGTCAATTCAAATAATAAAAAAAATTAAAAGATTGTTTCTCTTTTTAGCTCCTCACTTTGGTTTGGGTCAGTGGTCTACTCTAATAGATATTTTGACACTTACAGAGCTACTGAATTCCTTTACAAAGTTCTTCCTCTTAATCTTTTCTTTCAACACATATAACTTTTTCTCAAATGAGATCATTGGGATTTTCTTTTTCCACTCATAGATAAATAACTCCTGCCTTTTGGACACTGTTATAATTATAGTCGCCTTTATTTGTAGCTTATCAACATTTCCTTTCATCTCCCAAATTCCTAAAATTCAAAAAAGGAAATCATTTAGACTCTGTGCTATTACTTTTGAGTAAAAGATTTAGTACCTGACATTAGTGCTTTTTTTGGCTGAGAGAAGTGTGGCTCATAATACAATTCCAGCATCAAAGTATTAATGTTACACTGAATACTTGCAGGCCCATGGAGAAAGACTTACTTGAGCTGAGAACCTTTGTACAACCAAGCTTCCTGCTGCTACTGGAAAGTGGACTGAAGAAAGGCCTCCTGACAAGGAACTGAGTCTCAGAGACAAGCTGAATCAAGAGACAAGACATAGTGACTACATCCACATGGTATATAAGGAGGTACAAAGTGAAGTTATGAGAACAGAATATGGAAGTTTTCCATGACCCACAAACTCACGCCAGTATAAATGCCACAAGTATTTCCTTTCCAGCCACTTTTTTGGATGGAGTTGAGAGTGTCAGTTATTTACCTGATACTTTAGCTTTCCTCCAAAATGCATGCGCTCACAACAGAGTACTGGATAGGCTGAGGGATAATTTCTTTAAACCATGAAAAGTTTTGATGAGATTGCTAAGCATGGTGATTAAAATGAGAGTGTTTTAGATCTAGTCAGAACTGGGGTTAAATCTCAACTCTGCTGTTTCCTCACTCTGTGTCATTATTTCATTCAATTAAGATCTTTTCCCTCAGTTTCCTCATTTGTAAAGCATTGGCTTCAATAGTGTTGACCATACAAAACGGCTGTGAGGATTACAGGAGTAAGGTGCTTAGAACAAAGCCTTACCTATTAGAAGTATTTGATAAAATTTAATTTTTAAATATATATATATTTTGCAATCACTGATGGCTTGCTCCTTATTCTATGATGAGGTATTAGACTTAAAGCAGGGATTGTTCATTATCAGCCTCCAAGTTTACCCTGGAGTTCTCACTGTGCTAAGGTTTGGGACTGGCTAGTAATTTTCCTTTTTAACAGCCTCAGTTGGAAGATCATCGTCTCTTCTCACATTGCCCAGGCTTTTGTCTTCTTACTTCATAGCCTATGAGCCATGTTAGCTGGGTGTTATCAAGGAAAATGTCCGCTGGAGACACATAAGGCAATAAGTGCTTTAATATAGGAAGAAATAGAAACACTACTAGTTTTGCCAGTGGGTGCTATCATATTAATCTCTTTTTTACAACTTTTCTGACTTGTCTAGAGTCTCTGTTCCTGTCAACTGACATTGTTGGCCTCTTGCAAATCCTGCCTTTCCCTTCATTTCATTTCCTTAATATAGCTTTCTATCTCCAGTATATGAAGCACAGTAGGTCTCCAGTAAATGTGTATCGCATTAGAAGTCTTTATTTCATAGATTTACACATATTTGAGCTATACTCTCCCATTTGAAAATATTTAGGATAATTTCCAGTTAATGATCATCAAATGAAGAAGCTTTACTTCACTGGTCTTTTTGAGTGCTATGGTAAATTAAAACGTAGGTAAAATATTGAGAGATGGAGAGAAAAATTGACAAAGTAATGGAAATTCTATAGCCATAGCCCTAAGCCTGTAACCTTGAAGTACATCTGCCAGACACCGTAATGTCTGTGACACATGAGCATGTCGAGAGCTTAAACATGGGGCCTTGGATGGCCAGCAGTGTCCATATTTCCTGCAGAGTAACTGATGCCATTCTGAAAAACAGATTCAATGATGCTTTATTTAAAGCAGGCATTCTAAGGCTGTGGAGAACCCACTGTGAAGACGGGCAATGTCACCGTAGAGACACAGTTCAACACCACAATGAATGTCAAGTGAGAGGTGAGATGACACTGAAAATGTTCCAACAAGACAATTCTATTGTCTACAACCAAATGTCCTGGCTGAGGATTACTATGCAGTAGAGAAGGAAAGGGAAGCTGTGAGAACCACACTGCAGTCTACAGCTTCTGAAATGTGGAGGAGTTTGACGTGACACTGACCTCTTGAACAGGAAAAACCAAAGAGAAATATGCCTTCTTTCCTTCCAGAGTGAAGAAAATAACATGTTCAACAAGAGGAGAGGGTGTTTGAGACAAAGAATCCAAATAAAGATTTCTCACTCAGTATTTTTATTTCCTGTACTATTCCTCAACAGGCAGTTGTTCCCTTTCAAGGGTATTAACAAATATAAAGGAACCCAAGAGTCCTATGAATGAAATCTGCAAAAAATTAAACATTTTTAAATACAAAAAAAAAACATAAGCAAAAAATGAGTGAAAAGCACACATCACAAATATTATCCGTAGTCTCAGAAATTACAGACAATATGAGCTATCTTAAAAAAGAGCTAAAAAAATTATAAACATTCAAGAAGATAATAGAGAAAATGCGAGGAGATGAAAAGTGAAGTAACAAAACTCAGGGAACATGAAACTGCTACAAGAATGAAAGCCACAGTAAAAGTAAGCAAAGGGGAAAGAAATAATAAAGTTATGCTATGTACATATATACACACATACATGACATAAAGACAAGATAGTATATGAAACTGAAAGAAAGAGTCATATATGATAGTCGAGGAAACTGCATGACTATAAAGAAGATTCTCCATGCACATAAACATTGTTCATGAGAAAGAGAAAAAACAAATAGAAGGAAAAAGAAATGACCCTAGTATAAAATGCATAAATACCTGTATTTTAAATTTAAAATGATTACTGTGTTTTGGGAGAAATTGACAGAAACAATCACCCCAAGATATATCTCAGTAAAATTAATAAAATTACTGAACAAACATTGTGAACATACAAGAAAAAAAATAAGTTTCCCGAATTCTTTTGAACAGCATAGATGCAAGTGATCCCTGTGGTGCTCGGGAACATAGAAGACAGAAGAATGGATGAAATTCGAAGGTAAAGAGAGTGTGCCCCAAATTTATTGATCAGGGTTCTTCAGAGAAATAGAATCAATAGACTATATATAGATATATAAAAAGAGATTTGTTTTGAAAAATTGGATCTTGCAGTTACGATGGCTGAGAAGTCTCATGATCTGCCATCTACAAGTTGGAGGCCCAGGAAAGTTGGTGATGCAGTCAGTCCCTGTCCAAACCTGAGAGCCTGAGAAACAGAAGAACTAATGGTGTAAAACTTAGTCCTAGTCTAAAGGCTTGAGAACCAGGAGTGCCAATGTCCAGTGTGGGGAAAATATGAATGTTCTAGATCAAGCAGAGAGCAAATGTATCCTTCTTCCACCTTTTTGTTTTATTCAGTCCTTAATGTATTGGATGATGTCCATCTGCATAGGTAAGGATAATTTTCTTTACTCAGTTCAATGGATCAAATGCTAATCTCTTCCAGAAACATCTTCATAGATACATCCAGAAATACTGTTTACCAGCTGTCTGGGCATCACTTCGCTCAGTCAAGTAGACAGACAACATTCACCCTCACACCAGGGATTTTATATGTAGCCAAATTGGACTTAAATTCTAAGGCCAATAGAAAAATCCTCTCACATTAATAAAGCCTCAGGGATTGTAGCACTCATGTGTTCATCTTTAGAGAACTACTTGATAATGAAATGTAGACAATGATGAATAAGATGCATTAAAAATAAAGAGATTGGAAAGGGGAAATTGTGGTGAAGAGTCAGAGAAAAATATTGAAGTAATTTAAATATAAAATTGTACAAATTTTCAAACAATGTTTGCATTATAAAATGTAAAAATTATATAGTCCATGCAAAAATTACATAATACAAATATAATAGATCAGTAGAAGGAATATGGGTATCATCTTTCAATAGGACAGAGTCAACAGACATCATCTAAATTTGTAATATCAGATATCCAATTGCGCAAAGAGCTCAAGATATTTTTCCCTATCTTTGGAGAAATTTTCTAAAAAAATGATATGCCTTTTTGTAAAAAATGATTTTTCTTGGGCCCAGTAATACCTGTATCTTCTGCTCCACTTTGATTATTTTTGTTTGGTTAAATTTCAGTAAAACTAAACCCAACATGATTTATATACACACACACACATATTCTTTTACCTTTTTGAGTATGTGTATATAGGCATAGAAGGTAGCTGGAAAATTGTGTATCAAAT
Organism: Lepilemur ruficaudatus; assembly: GCA_963574885.1. Classification (NCBI taxonomy): domain Eukaryota; kingdom Metazoa; phylum Chordata; class Mammalia; order Primates; family Lepilemuridae; genus Lepilemur; species Lepilemur ruficaudatus. The sequence goes on from CAUYRT010106871.1 coordinate 30,407, forward strand.
GTCAGTTATTAATAATGGGATTTTATAAATTTTCATTTTTGTGTTTGTATTCATGAATTTATTTTTCTAAAAATAGGTAAATATCTTTACAAATACTAACAAATTGATTAAGTTCTAAATATTATAAAAAGAAAAATATTTAGAATATTTAGCTCAACCAAAGTGATTTTCAAGGATATCATCTTAACAAAAGAGGAGGCCCAGTAAAAGAGTCTAAACTTAATTTAATTTGGAAATGTAAATTAACCTCAGCTCTTCAGGATACACCGTGTGTGTGTGTGTGTGTGTGTTTAAATTGCTGGAGGATTATTCAGGATTCTGATGGACACATTACATCAGTATCAAAGTTTCCGTCCCAAACACTGGATAAAGCCAATGTATTTCTCAAGCCTGTAAGTATGAGGAAAGGAACAAAGAGTGATGACCAAAGACAGTTACTCAGATAATGCCCTTTGAGACTCAAAGCAGAAGGAATGTAGTAGTCAAGGCATGCACCATGGAATCAAGAAGACTTGAAAACCTGAAGCTAGTGCATTTGATGTTCTCTTAATAAAGTCGGTCCCAGGGGAGAGCAGATTTGGAAATGAGAGAAAGGCTCATTTGTGATGCAGTCATTCTTGCTGTCAGAGCTTTCATGGTTTTTCAGCAGGCCTCAAAAGACCAATCCTCTAGAATATGAATCAGATCTAGTCAAGGCCCCATAGAATAAGTAAGAGGCATTGGACCTCCCTGTTTGGATTCTAATAGCTTTTTCCATCTCAGTAACCTCTCACGGTGCACAAAAAGCCAGGACTTTTTTTGTTTGTTTGTTTCCCTTTGGTTATTATTCTGAAGGCCCTGGATAACTGTCAGAGATTTAATAGCAAAGTGCCAATCTATGAACCAAGCCTTTTGAAATTATTTTTGTTTTTATCAGTTTGCCTGTGGGTTTTAAAGGTACAGCTTGGAAGGATCTGATCACTAGGCTGTAGGAAAAATAAATGCACAAGTAAAAGCAGAGAGAGAGATTAGCATCCCAATTTCATGCTTCAACATATGGCAAAGGAAATACCACTTTTGGAATGGGGACAGTTAATGGTTTCTTCAGTCAAATGAGGTTAATAAAAGTAACTGCACTGTGCCTTCTCACCTTTAATTTACTAAATTGATCCCCCTTGTGATCAAGTATTTTTTAAGCACACAGGAAGGCTTCCCATCCTTTTATTGTCAGAGCTTTGTAGAAATGCTCTCATAATGGCTCGTAATAATCATTCTAGTGCCACAACTTATACTTTGCAAAACTTTTTCACTTCTGCCATGGATAATTTTAATCATGCTATTCAAAGAAACCATATTGATTTGCTGATTGTTTCTCTAATCTTTTTCTTTAGCATTCAGGAAACAAAGCATTTTGGCCTATCCTGTTGCAGATTTTAGAAATTGTGTTTTATATTTGGAAATATAAAGAGTCAGGGAGACTCTTGAGTTCTATGAAACTCCACTCCCTGTTATATTATACCCAGACTGTTGGCATAGTTTAGTGACATACTTGAGCCCTGAATGTCTTTGAGCTTGTGCCCCTCGGCTTGGTTCTCTTGGTTGGTGTGTTCCATGCAGTGTAACCCAATCTGGAGACTTGACTTTAAGTAAAGTATGAAATTAGACTCTAAGCTACCTGATGTCAGGGTCTAATTATATGTACGGCTTATCATTGTGCCATAGCAGCCGAGATAATGTCCTGAGATTTAGGAAGTGATTAGTAAATAACATTTTTAAAAAAGGTATAAAGGAAAAAAGAGAAAAGGATGAAAACCAGGGAGCAGTAAGGAAACTGGAAACAAATTATGATGTGATGTTTTTTCGTGGTTTTGTGAAGTGTCAACTTGGCTAAGCTAGAAATAAATTTCCCCAAATCTCCTTCTCTACATTGGTGCAGGTAGAGTTGTTCAAATGAGAAATTGTTGGAAGATTTGTGCAAAGTGGAAGAGAAGTAGAGCTCTCAGATCCATCAGATGTATTATAAGTGTTGGGAGAGAAACAAAGCTGGCTGATTCCAGCTTATCCTCACTTTCCTTCATTGTGTGTCCAACTCGCCTTCCCAGCTAGAGCTCTGCTGACCAACGGCAACCCCAGGCCCAACATCAGACAGAGGGGCAGTAGCTGTCCACAGACATCTCCATCAGCTCTCCTTTGAGACACACTATGGCAGCTGGACATACGCTGCCTAGGTGCCCTTGTCTCCTTGTGCCAATGCTCAAGGAAAGTTATTTAATGACTTTTTTTTTTTTCTGATCCTCCAGCTTCCAATTTCTGACCCTTTTTTCCTACGGTTTCTTCAATAATTGTGTAACCCCTTATCCTATAAATTCCTCATTCCATAATAATTATAGTCCTCTTTTCTTGGTTGAACCCTGATTTTTACAGGCTTATTTTTACCGTACAAAATTGTGGATTGCAGAAAAGTTCCAAAAGCAAAAGTGTAATTTTCTGTAGTGTATAGTCCGAATTCTCTGTCACTCATTCTTTCTCTCACAGACATTCATTTTAAACTACTTGGGTCAGGCCTTTCCAGCAAGATTTAAAAAGAACCTATTTATCTTTGCACAATCTTGATAAAGTGGTAGTTTAGTTTGCATAGAAAAATATTCTCTTTCTTGTTTACAATATGTTTCTAGCCAGGCACTGTTTTCATGCATGTTGTTGGTCAAAAGAGCAACCAAGTACAATATGTGAATAATGTACTTCTGTGTGGCATTCTGGGCTCTGGGTCTTCTGTACAGTTCTCTTCACCTCTGAATTCTTTTCTTAAAGGAGATAATCAGGAGCACATGGAAAAATATATACCTAAGGGTATCACAGGTGGGGAAGTAAATAAAACATGTTAATTTCCCATAATAATCAATTGAATGCTTTTAATCTGAATTTTGCTGATATTTTGATTGGTCTACTGCATACTTTCAACTTCTGGGGTTGCTTTAGAATACAGAATTTTGTAAGTATTTTATTTACACTCTCAGAAAATATTTTACTAGAGTTAAACATGGTACATCTCTACATTTATTTTAGGATTAGGTGCAGTACCATTTTCAGCCTTACTGTGATTTTCACAATATTTAAAATTTTGATCATCACAATGATATACCTGCCATTGTCATTATAGGCAGGAGAAGTTCCTTTCTCTCTCTCTCTCTCTCTCTCTCTCTCCGCCCCCATCATTTTTTTTAACCTGCCTTTCCAAGTTCCTGCCTTTCTACCACCCTCCATACATCTATTTTATTATTTTTAAGTTTTTGTTATCATTGTTTCTTGATGTTTTCTCTAGTTGGGAATCACACAGAGCATCTTTTATATTCTTTATCATTGTCTTTTTCCCTCATAAATCCATGTATATACCACCATGACTCTATGAATGAAAATGGTAAAGATCCTTGCAGCATTCCTCGTATAACTACATTATGGTTCTAAATAAAATAAGAATAAATTTTATTTAATTTATTTTTTAATGTCCTAATTACTGATATCTCATCTTTACTGGGTGCTTTTGACCAGGGAAAGTTTGCTAGTAGAAATAAGAAATCAATAGTAGAAAATTATTTGTATCAATGTATATTGTTTATTTACATATTTGAGTTAGGAAGTTTATTATTCAAATATTAAAAGGGATCTATGCCTTTTGACAAAGTGAATTACAAATTATAAAATTATTTGATAAAATATGCCTCATCTATTCAGTGGATCTGGGTAATATTTTAATTTATTATCAATATATTGGCCTCATATTGGAATATAATGTTTTATCAGATAGAATAGGGTAAGTAGAGAGTGAAATGAAGTTCAAGGCGCTCTTTCATAGGACCGAAGTAATGTATTGCCCTCTTTTCTACAATGTTCATGAAAGTGATCCTAATGTTGTTAATCTTGTTGGTTCTGCTCTCTGTAGAAGGGACAATAAATATCCCTTACTGTGACAGATTTATTTTCTGCACCATCATGTGCAAGTCAATCAATAAAGCATGTTTCCCTAGGCATTCTGATATGCACAAGACATATTATCAACAAGTGCACATTAACTAAACACCTGAGTATCACAGTGGCAGACACGTTACTTTAGGAATTTAAAATAATAATAACCATAAGTATAGAGTCTGATAATTAAGTAGCTAAGTTCTTTCTTTATTATGCAAAATTATTTGCACATTTATAATCTGGAGTCTAAATATAAGGTCTCTGAACATATAATGGCAAATGGTATTACGAATTTTCAAATATAGAGTTGTTAATGCCAAGTTAAGAATGATAATACTGCACATTCTACACATAGTGCTCTTTTTCCATATAATAAAACGTTTGGTTTTATCTTTGTAATTTATAGTCCTCATGCCTTTATAGGAATTGAGATATAGAAATAGGTAATGATCATAATACATCATGAGAAAAAAATGATGCACATTTTTGAGCTATACCAGAGTATTTAACCTCTGCTATAATATATTCATCTTACTATCCTGTATTATTATAATGGCTATTTTCTCTTCCTCCCTTTTCTTCTCCTTATTCTTTTACATTGATAAGTATATAATTAAGTAAATGGAGCCAAATGTTTTGTCTTAATACTTACATGACAAAATATTACTTTCCCAAATGTCAACGAATATCAAAGATCATAAGGCCACTTTCATCTTCACTAATCTAAGTTTGCCCATGTTAATTCTGTCATCATGTAAACTGGATTTATATTGAATTTTAAATTCTGCCTTAAGATTTTTAATTTAAATTATAAATATATTGTAAATATATGTTTATTGATGAAAGCAGTAAAAAGAGAAACAATATGTTAATATAAAATAATTTTAAGAAATACATTTACTAATATGGAAAGATAGTTATGATTTATTGAAAATTACACAGCAGAATACACCATTTTGCTTTTGTTTGTATTGAAAAGGAACCATATACTCTTAGATCTTGCTAATATTTATCCGTGGATGGTAAGATTATTATTGGGCTTCATTGTCTTTATTTATTCTTGCTGAAATAATATACTTTTAAAAATAAATATTAATCATTTTATATTGAGGAAGGAGAATTTTTTTTATTTTGATGCATGATTTATTTCTTAATAATCCAGGATTGAAGCTATAGGGCGAGTATAATTAAAGGAGGAGAATACGTCCACTCAGTCTGGACTTTCCAGCTGAATTTCCATCTTATTTAGCTGTCACATTTCAGGATGTGATTCTTGTTGGTGGTTGGGATGGATACCAGTTTTCTATTGCTGCCATAAGGAATTACCACAAACTTGGCATCTTGAAACAACACCCAATTATTAGCTCATAGTTTTTCTGGGCAAGAAATTTAGGTGCACTGGACTTGGTTCTTCACTTGGGGTCTCACAAAGTTAAAATTGAGATGTTGACTGGTCTGGGCTCTTATCTAGAGTTTCTGGGGGAGAATCTGCTCCTAGGTTCAGTCAGGATTCTGGCAGAATTCATTTCGTTCTCACTCTTTTCATGTGGCCCTCTCCACCATTAGATGAGCTAAAACATGAGAAGCCCTGTTGACAGGGTAGGAGCATAAAATAAGCATGCATGGCTGAGCCTCGATTGGGTTCTGTCTTCCAAAGCTAGCCCACCGATGAGGGAGTGCATTGTGGACTGCTCTTCAACATGTGGAAAGAAGCCGGGCATACAGAAAGTCCCATCTCCTGCTTGTAACTATGTGGAAGAACCTGACAAATTAAATCTGAAGTAGTTGTAAGCTAATTTACCTGTAGATTTAAAGTTATATGCCTTAAAGAGCCTTCTTAATTAAATGGCATTTTGATTCACATCTGTTTAACTTGTTTGACTCTCCCTTGTTGCTGAACTCAGAATAAGCCCAATACTTCCAAACTTTGCAAGTCCAAAAACTCGGAGTTTTCAACTCATCTAGAGTTGATTAAGCTCTGGGAAGTCAACTTTTGCAACCAAGAAAAAAGCAAGAACGATTAAATAAACAAATGCCAATTCTGGAATCTGCAGTGGGGTAATGCCTTTCTCATGGACTGGAGTGCATGTCTACTCCATAGGACACCATGTTCTCCAGGAGCAGACTACACGAGCATTTGAATAATTAGGTAGAAGATTGATTGATGGGTGTGGATTTTCAACAAAGCAAACTAGATGATCTTGAGGGACATTCCACTTAGGTCATAGAAAACTCTGATTAGATGTTTTAGTTTTGCATTATTTTTCTTTATACATTTTAGAATCAGAGAATTTGATTTTGAGACCTGACTTCAACATTTAATATGTGACTTTTGTAAACCCAACTTTCTGAGCCTCATGGATTCTTCTCCAAAACATGGCTAATAATACTGCCTGCTTCACAAAGTTGCTAAGAGAATTGAATGAGATCATGCATATAACGGCAATGAACTTAGTGACTGCCAAATAATGTTTGTGTGTGTGAATATATATAGATATATGTGTGTGTGCGTGTGTGTGTATTCTGTACATTCTACTCCTTCTAGAGGACAGGGAAATTCTTGTCCTTTAGTGTTATTTTTTGACCTCTCACAGCTGCTCTCTTTTCATATGAGTGTATCCTTATTTACTTTTCTGATCTGTTTGTAGAATTCATTGTGCTTTAGCTCTTCTTAATCAATCATGTTTCAGTCACATTGTTATAATTTGGTTACCTTATGTGGACTTCAGTGATTTGCTTCCCTCCTTTAAAAGTTTGATTTCCTCTCTCACATGATTTCATAGCAACCTAAATTTTTTTTCTGTCCTTCATCAAGCTTGTAATTGTTTTCTTTGCTTGAGGAACAATGCCCATTTTATTTACTGCAATATCTAACAACCAGCACAATGCCAGGTGTGTAGTTCATGTTCAATAAATATTATATTAAAAAGAGTAAATAAATGAATAAATGAATGCATAAAATATTCCCAGTTGAATTATGTCTTGTTACATTCTCAAAATGCATTATTTCAAGTTTTAGGGTACTCAGTACTACTTCTTTCACAGATTCATTGGTAAGTGAATCTAATAGTATTAGCTTGGGATCATAAACTCAGATGCCTACAGGTCTGAGAAGTAATATAAAGGATGTAAAATGGGTCATGAGTAAAATGACAACTGGCAATTGACATCTTGCCTCGGTATCAGGAAGGTAGTAAACGGTGGTGGGATTGTGGGAACTGGGAAGGCATGTCCTATAGAGAGACGAGCGATCTCAGAAACACCTGATTTTTGCTAAAGGGAAATTTAAGCCTGTAATTATAAATTATTCAAGAGAAATCAGAAATCTATCTTTTATTCTGTAAAATCTCTATATTTTTGGATGGTGTAAACTAATTAAAACACAAACACTGAACCACCACTTTGTTGTGAACTAGATATGTGACCCGCAGAACACCTGGGTTTTGCTTCTGGTTTAGCGAACAACCACGTGGTTCTTGCCTTATGTTGTATAGATCACTCTATTCTGAAATGATCTCTAGGGGCACATACCTAATGAGCAGTGTGAATTGGCAAAAATCTTCTTTGAATAAGATAGATCAATGGGTTGGTTACCCACTGTTTATAATATCTGATTGCCTCAATTCCCACCTGATGAGTTTTCTTTACAAATCCACTTAATTTTCTAATTGCTCTTTCATTTTTAAAGCCAAAAAATATTAAAGAAGGAAATGTAGCCTTTCCAAAGCTATAACAAAAATGTTCCCAAACCTATACCGTAAGCCAGGTGTAGATGCCAACATCAGTATCATTGAGTTTTTGATTTGGAAGTTATTCTCCCTTTCTTGGGAAAGAGTTTTGTTTGAAAGGCTTTTTCTTCCTCTGCTACTATGCATAGGAAGTGCATTTTCAGCCATGGCAAACCACTGATCCCTAGGAGAGTACACTGATATCTCCATAATGTCCTCAATTTCTTCCCAGAGGTGGGTATGCAGAAAAGGAATCAAAGTGATGCTACAGACGGATCATTTTAGCTTCAAGTAGAACAACTTTTGTATTTTGCATTGTACAGGGTGTAGCGGCAGCTCAGCTCAGCTCAAGGACAGAGGGCCTTAGCAGGGAGTAAGTAGTGCAGCAAGGACAAAGCTTCAGGGATGGAAAGGTACAGTGGCTACTCATCGCTCATCCCTGCAACAAGACAAACTCCAGCAGCAGTTCTGTTACCAAAAGTTTGGCACATGCCCTCGAGGCCATGTCAGAAGAACTAGGACAAGTGGTTTGAGAAGGAAGGAGAGATTTGTTCATTTGCCAGCAAATGAGGAAAATGGAGACTATCGGCTGAAAAACGCCGTCATCATAATAATAAGCAGAAATACAGAGCTTTTAAAGTGTGGGTTCTCAGCTTCAGGCAATTGCTGTTCAACTACAGTTGATGATCCTGATCCTCTCATTTCTGTTCCATCTCACTGAAGACAATCTTGTGACTTCCACCCAGGACCTCCCTCCGCCAGGGCCAGGTCCTGGTTGAGCCATCTCCTGTTGCACAAAGAACAAAAGACATCACCCTGCCTCTCCCAACCACTGGCCTGAAGCAGGGATGCAGGTTTTAATTCTCAAAAAGGAGTGGAGGATGTTTTAAAGAGACAGAAAATAATTTTGCTGTTTTCTTCAGGCCATTCACTCTGTTATAGTTCCAGTTTCAAGATGGCACAGTGCAGTAGCAGTGCAGGCCATAGAGGGTGGGGCACAGCATTGACTCCTTCTCTGGGGGTAGCACAGCCCCTCTCCCCCCCCAGATGACTGTAGGTTTCAGGCAGCTTTCTCAGGTGGGCTTAGTGCCTGTGATGACTGCAGTAGCCAGGACTATGGGTCACTGTACTGTTGATGGGAGCTGCTTTACCCTGTGCAGAGATGTCCCTCCTGACTCTGAGCTGACGCCAATGGGAGGATGGAATGGCAGAGGCCAGGTGTATCCTTCTGTTCTCTATGTGGCCCTCCCGGGTTTCTGTGCTCTACAGGATTTCTGCTATTCCTTTGAGGTACCCTGGTGTTCTCCTTTACTTATTTCCATCAAAACGTAGTTGTTTATTTGTGGCACTGGCTGTCTTTGTGTGGGTGATGAGCACTTAGAGCTTCTAGTCAGCCATCTTGCAGAGGTCACTAGTCTGTGATTGTATTTTAAAAGGAGTGCTACAAGAGTGGGTTTCTGTCAATGAGAGAGAATACAAAAATAGATCAACTGGCCGTAACAATGAATGGCAAGCAGCAGGTTGTGCAAATCGTCATTTCGAAAAATGAATGCTTCTGTTAAGCCACTTTAAATGTCTTGGTCAACAAGTCAAAAATACATTTTCTGTGTTTGAGAAAGCTCACATGTAATAACGTGGCGATACTGTAGTGGGGTAGGTAAGTGATTGTACCGGGAGCATGCTGACAATGTGCATTGTTATGCAAGATACATTTTTTTTTTTTGCTCGCCTGGATTTTAGAATGAAGCTATTTCATTCCTTTCTGAAGTATAATGAATTCTTTTTAAATCAAAGGGAGAGAAAAAAGCTTTCCTTTTTCATTTGAATGTGAAAGAAACAACCACACAAAAGAAAGCCAGGGAAATTTCAACATCAAGAACTGTCGTTTTTGAATAAATTGCATGGAAGACTGAGTGATCACTAAAATTACAAAACAAAAACAACAAGAAAAACAAATAAACACAAGTCAAAACAGCAGCAACTCGTATTTCTACTTTTCTCAGGAAACTTACAGTCAGAAAAAAAACTACTTATAAGCAAAGAAAAGGATTTTTAATTCTTATTTTGTTTCCAGACATGTTTTCTTTAACAATTCACACATTAGAGTACTGTAAAAGATTGTTTATAATATGTTCTGTAATATGGTACATATTGGAGTTTGTGGTTTTTCATATATGAGCTGGACCTATGATTGATAAAACTTTCAGAAAGGACTAGATGCCTAAATGCACAGTCAAGTAGGGATGGATGAGAGCACGGTAAGAGTCAACTTCTCAATGATCTTTAGAGCTAACATTCCATCAAAAAATCAGTCATATCCTGGTTCTTATCATTGTAATTCTTTATCACATGATATTTTGGCAGCTCTTCTTAGAGTGTATTAATTTGGTAGTGTAAAGCAGAAAATGTAAAACACAATTTGTTCTTTATTGGTCATAAAGTCATAAGTGTAGAATGTTAGAAGGGCCCTCGGATATATGGTGTGGATTACATTCACTTGCCAGGAAAGAAAAATGAGGTCGAAGAAAGACAGTCAATTGGCATATACTGGTTCCCCAAAGATATCTAAATCTTAATACCTGGAAAAATCTTGTCAAAATTCCCTACATGGCCAAAAGGCATTAAAGATTTGAGGAACTAAAAGATCCTGAGATGGAGAAATGATCCTTGGTTCCCCACGTGGGCACAATTTCACAATGGATACCTTTATAGGAGGGAGGCAAGAAGTTCAGAGCTGAAGAGATGCAACTACAGAAAGAGGATTCAGAACTTTAAAAGTGCAAAAAATGCATTACCCCCTCCAGTCCCCAGAAGAAATATGACCCTGCTGACCTATTTTAAATTTATGACACTGAGACAATAAATTTGCATTGTTTTAAGTCACTAAATAATTTGCTACAGCTGTTATAGAAAATTAATACGACAAACTATGACGTTGTATGCAAGTCTAAAAGAAGTAGGTCCTAAGTCCCAGGCCTGTAATAGGCGTATACTACCCCATACTGCATATTCAGTCTATGTTAATCACCACTGTGGGGGTCAGGGGATACGTCCCTTCCCCCCCCCAAAGTATGCTGAAAGATCAACTGACAATTAAGACAGATTAATAAGAGAAAGAGGTTTATTTACTATGCCCATGGGGAAAATCACAGAGTGATTAACTAATATCCCAATGGAGTCCAGGAATTTATATACTCTCCTTTGAGAGGGATGGGGGAGATGAAGAATATAGGTAATTTTGTTTAGAGGCAAAAATGTTTGCTAGGGAGAAGGAATGGATGGGGGAAACAGATTCTCTTGTAAAGGATTTTCTTTGCAAAGTACATTAACCTGAGAGACAGATGGGTATAATATTTAAAATAATTTGGGCCAAGTGTGGTTGCATTCTTGAGCTTTTTTCCTGCCTTATTAGTGGGGGATAACAGGGAAGGAAAGTCGATTGTTCTTTTTGATGGGTCAGTCTGGTTTGTGCAGATAGGGGAAAAGCCCCTTCCAAGGCCTGTTAATTCAGAGGCCTTTAATTAAAAATACTTTGTACACCACGGAATCATATTTTGGGCTGAAATTTCCTGAGCTCCTTCACTACACATGGGAAACGTTCTAACCAGATCATCTAATCCAAAGTCAGCTCACACCTACAGAATCTTGCTATAGGAAGATTCCAGAACCAGGTGCTAGGCAAGAACAAATATGAATAAGGCACATATTTGTATTGAAGTAGCAAAAATGCCATAAAGTACAATTGCACACATGATGAATTTGGAAACATATAAACAACCCAACCTGAAACAATGATATTTAATGTAATAACATAAAATTATCTCCCCTTCACAGTCTGTGCTAGCTTGAGGTCCCTAGTGGCTTGAAGTCTTTAGTTGCCTATTAGCTCCACATTGGGAATCTTCAGTTATGTGACCTTTTAAAAACACACTTGAGCTACCCAACCGTAGCTATATTACAAATGACTACAGGATACCTTTCTGTTTTTTATATAAAACAACACATACATAATTGAAAGAATATATATGAGCGTGAATCATATGAAATGGCTGATATGCTAGCATTTTTGACATATAGAAATGTCAATTTCATTAGCCATAAATGCCTGCAGTAGATAGACTCTGTAATGTGTTGTCCACTTGGCTCCTCAGTGAAGGATTTGTTGCCCCAGTTGCTGGGAGTGCTATAAGCAATTGACTGTCGGCTCCTTTTATCAGGCATACGGTTTGTTTTCTTTCCTTATTAAGTAGAGAACTTTCACCTTTTCATGTAAAGGAAGCAGCCCTTCATGGCTTCTCTTTGGCGTATTCGAATTGCCAGCCATTAATAAGTAAAATAAGCATTACTTGAACACAGCCACTTTGGTACCAGGAAAGTTGATCTGATAACCAAGATAGAGACTAAAGGGAAGGGAGCGTATACAGTGTAGATATGCTGGGCAAAGGGATGATTCACAGCCTGGGCAAGATGAAGCAGGATGGCCTGAGATTTTATCATGGTACTGAGAATGCCACACAATTTAAAACTTATGAATTGTTTACTTCTGGAATTTTCTATTTAATATTTTCGAATCACATTTGACAACAGGTAACAAACAGAAGTGAAATCGTGAATAACGGAGGACTACTGCATTATTAATCTCTCTCCACTGATTCTTTTCCTTTCAATCTGCAAATATTCTCAGCCTCCTAAATACAGTCAAACGAGCAAGCAGAATACTATTGTCCTGTCTTTCCTTTCCTTTCCCTTTTTGGTTACCCCACTTTCTCCTTTTAATCATTTAACAAAATGTTGGTCTCCAGTGATAGGTTTATTATTCATGCTCTATTTGGTCTCTGAATTCAAACAAAACAGATTCCGGTTGTAGCAGGATAATACATTTATTTCCACTATAACTCAGATGGACAGAATTGTGAATTATTTATTTATACACACACACATCGTGTAATGAACCAGGTCAGTCCCCAAGTTTCAATCATCTGGTCAACAGGGAAAAACAACACCTACAGCTACAGAATCCAGCTGTTGGATTGTAGTCTGTTTTTGGTTCTTGGTGTGCTTGTGGCTGAAGAATGACCAGACACGCCAAAAGCAAGGCAAGCGTGAAACAAAGTTTACTGAGAAAGGACAAGATAGGTTTACAGAGCAAGAGCCAGATACGTTCCCCACAGACAAAGAACAAACCCTCTGTTGTAACAAAAAGGATCTTGGTTGTGGTCTGGGGTCTTGTTTTATAGTGTCTGGATTGGGCCCTCCTCATGGTTCAGACGTTGCCATAAAACCACTGTGATGGACAGTTGGAAGTTATATGACCTGAGTCTTACTGTGCATGCAGATCTCCCATGAGCCTCTCTGAAAATCCATTTAGTGGCTGAACTGCAATGTAGATTTAAGCTAATGACACGGTAATTAGCCTTAGGTTGTTCTAGGTCACCTTCCAGACCCTGTTGTACTTCTGCACTCTTTTGCTGATGGCGCGCTAAGTTCTTATTGGCAGAATGGTAAGGTGTTCCCTCCTCCTACAGTTGCTCAGGGCTCCCGCCTTTGTCCCCAGGAGGGGCCATAGGTCCCCACTGTCTACCTAACATAGCTATATAGCCAATCCTGTTTAAAGCATTGTGTGATGTAATCATTGAAATATTCCACTCAGGGAGCCTTCAGTCTTAGCGATACATTTTGGTCAATCTCACTCAGGGAAATTGATCCCCTTTTTAGTTTTAAGGCACCTTCATGAATAGAGGGAAACGTTTATATTTTCTCTCAGTAGCTGAAAAGTCAGGATCCTTGGCATAATTGTTTTTTTCTTACACCTGTTATCTGTGGGCTTGATTCTATGTCCACCTGTGGTACTTATTGCCTGACCATGTTTAACCAGCTCGTATGCTTATCCCAAGCTACTCCATATCTTCCAAATAGATGCTTAGAGAGCAGAAATCAGTAGTTACATTTTGACAATTTGCCTTCCTACTCTTTTTCTCTTTCTCCCAACTGCCCTGAAACTGAAAAGGGGGTGGGTTTTCTGTTTTTATCCCCCATAGCATATGTTCTTTCTTCTTTATTGCAGCTAAGACATAAAATTTCTCTTCTCAAGCCCAGAGAGACTTCTACCAGCTAAATCCTTTTAGATCTGTTTTTGATATGCTAATTTTAGATGATCTTAGCTAATGAGTAAGATGAGGTCTTTTAGGATCTTACTGAAAGGTCAAGTATTTCTCTTGAACTGTTTTTAAGGCTCTACAATTTCTATTTTACATGTGTCCTAGCAGGGGACAGTGGTGATGGACTGATACATTGAACCAAATTGAAATTGAGAATTAAAACTGAATCAGTTGAATGTCACATCGCATGGGCAGGTTGAAATATTCCTAATTACTAAAATATTCACTTAGGCTGCATATTCTGTTCTCTTAGCTACCAATGCTCCTATTTTCATTCTTCAGCTGAAAAACTTTTATTCTGCCCTTTAAGATAAAAATCAGATGTCAGCTTTTCTGTGAGGTTTCCATGGATCCCCTTGGATTTCCTTAACATTTTCTATGTATCTCTGTTAATGATGCTACATTAATCTCCCTTGTTTGATTTAACTTTTGGGGGAAAGGACTTTTTATTTTTTAATTGCTTGTCCCCTTAATACCTAGGAGGTTTCCTGGTATAGCATATACACTCAATAAGTATTAATATATGCTTGACAGGTTTTGTAAATTAAACTTTTCTATGATATTATAATTGGGTTGAGGAAATACAAAATAACCATGCAAAGTGCTAAATGAAAAGAAATAATTCAATTTATGTAATGTAACAGTATAAGAATGATCACAAGGTAGTACAAGATTAATAATCAAGTGAGTAATACAGACAATAAATATTGGCCAAGTTTGGAGGAGGAAGAGATTGTTGTAATTGTAGGATGGTTTAGAAAATTATAAATGGGAAGATGAGGTAAACTTGAATTTGAAATATCAGTGGTTAGTCCAAACTTATCTGGTCTCTACTTATTGATTAAATCATGTGCAGTTCTTTATTAAAGTTTTTGTGTCTTATTTAAATATAGTCCTGTGACTAACAACTTACCTCTGAAGCATTGCAAAGATGTCCAGTATTATAATAATTAGGTGGGTTAATCTGTATTTATCATAGTTACAGGTTTATGGTGTTTAAGAATTTTATTTATTTAATAATGAATTCATAACTTCATGGATCAGTTTATCTAGTCAAACATATTTCTTCTACATCTACTTGTTTAACGTACTCTGCTAAGCTAGGGGACAACTAAGGTGGCTAAGATTCTTTCTCAGGAGCTTATAGTTTAGTAATGGGAGAGAACCACCTAAACAAATAATGCAATAAAATATTGTATATACCATTAATAGCAATATGCACAGAGAATTGTTCGCCATAATGGAGATATTTCACTCACAAAAGAGGAGGCTATGCTTAGATTAAGGCTTGAAAAGTGAATAATGTTTACCATATAGGAAAAAAAAAATACAGGAGGAGAAAAGCCACTGTGAAAAAAGTGTTAAAATGTGGAAAACTTGGCTTATTTGGAAATTTGATATGGTTGTGTCATAGTGGCCACTGGCATGTGGGTATTACACGGAGAGAAGAGGACATTTCACGAAGAATGGATCTTTCCTCATTTATCTCTTTCTTTGCTGGGAAAATCCTCTTTGCCAACGTCTGGTTTTGCTTTTACAGTATTTTTAAGAATAGGTTTTCCTCGAGGTTTTGTCTCCTTGGAAATATTAGCTATTCCTCTGAACTTCCCATAAATCCATTATCTTCCATGAAATGTAGTTTTGAGTTTCATATGCCATTTAGATATTAATATTCCATTATTCCTACTTGTGTATCATAGTGTTTCTGTATCTCCATAGATAACATGTAACAGGTTAAAACTATTTTAAAATCTTATCACCTTTCCACACTACTCTTTCCTTTATCTTCTCAGCTCATTTCCTTTCCACTTAACTCATGTTCAGTGCCTACTCTGTGCCAGATACTCTTCTAAGTGCTTTATCTTTATTATTAATAATTCAGGTAATCCTTACAGTGACCACATAAAGTAAATGCAATTGCTACATTAATTTTATGGAGGGGAAGATAAAAGTGTAAATTCTTATATTAATAGTTAGTCAATGGCAAATCTGGAATTCAAGCTCAGGTAGCCTGGCTCTGCAAAGTATTGTCTTGATTATCACTCTGGAAATAAATTATCAAGATTCCACTACCATGCCTATGCCCCTACTTATATCCAAGCCTGTATAATGGACATTCTCTTCACTACTGTTTCTTTTTTACTACTATTCTTCTTTAGTATTCTTTTAGTGCTTCTTTTTTTGTTTCTCCTGAAAACCAGCCTTCTGTGAGATGCCAACACATATCTCTTTCTCAAGGATGTGCCATTGATTCTTCTTTCTCTCTCTCTCTCTTCTGCACCATCGGTTTTCTCTCTCCATGCAATCTTTCTGATGATCATGAAAATAAGATTAGCTACAATTCTCTCATACCTGAAAAACACCTTGAATTCATTTGCCATCATCACATAAACCCCATTTATCTCCTTCCTTTCAGAGTAAAACACAACAACATTGCTTATTTTTGCTGTCTCAAATTCCTCTCACTTTTTTTTAAGTCTCTCTAGTCAGGCTTTAAGCTCCACTCTTCAATGAAACTACTATTTTCAGAGGTCTCCACTGATGTCCATGAGGCTAATCCAATGGTCAGTTCTCAGTCTCTTTCATGGAACTGATCACTCCCTCCATGAGATAGTTTATTCACTAGACTTGCAAGAAAATCCATTCTCCATGTTTTCTTCTTAATGACTCCTCCTTGTCACCAGCTTTTGCTAGTTCATCATTGGAGTGAGAGGAAACTTGCCCTTTCCCCCTGAGAAAGTTCGCTGAAAGATCAACTCACAATTAAAACAGATTAATGACAGAAAGTTTTATTTACCAGTGCCATGTGCATGGGGAGAATCACATAGTGATTACTTAATATCCCAATGAAGTTCAAGTATTTTTATACCTGTCTTTTTGGAGGGGAGGGGAAAATGAGGAGTATAAATTTTATTTAGGGGCTACAAATCGTTACTAGGGAGGATGAAAGCATGAGAGAAACATATCAACTTGTAAATTAACGTGAGAGACAGGTATGTTTCAAATGATTTGGGCCTGGTCTGGTTGTATTCTTGATCTTCTTTCATGCAATATATTGAGATACCAGGAAAGGAAGGGAAGTCAATTGCCTGCTTTGATCAAGTCAGTCCAGTTTGTGTAGATACAGGGAAAGCCCTGTCCAATGCTTTGTCGACAGGGAGGGGCCTGCAATTCAAAATATTCTTTATATCAAAGAGTCATATTTTGGGGTGAAATTTCCTGAGCTCCTTCTAAGACTCTATCCTTAGACATTTTCTCTATGTTTTACAAATCAAAATTCATTTCCTTGGTGATTTCAACTAGTCTCATAGTTTTATACACTATCAATGCACTGACAATCCCAAATTTATATCTCAAACTCCAACTTGTTCCTTGAACTCCAGGTTCATGTATCCAGCTGCCTACTCAACTGTCCACTTTGATATACAATATGCACCTTACACTTAATGTGTCTAAACCTAAGTGTTCAATCTTTCTCCAATTCCACTACAATCTGTTTCTCCTATCTTCTCCTATCTTCTTTTCTATCTCAATAGTAAACCCATTCTTACAATTGTAAGACCAATTATCTGGGACATGTTCCTGAAGCTTCTTTTTCTCACAAATCCTACATTTTATGAATCAACAAATATTTTCAGCTTCACTTTTAAAATATATTTAGATTTCACACCCTTTTCACAATCTCCACCACTGCCACCATGGTTTGAGTTTCTATTATCTCTCATATGAATTATTTTTTTCAGTTTGCTACAGCAGCCAGAATAAATTCTCTAAAATTTACCAGGTGACATTCTTGTGCTCAAAACACTCCATTGTCTTTGCATCTCACTCAGAGTAATCTTGAGTAGATGGCCTAGGAGGTTCTAAAAAATCTGCCTCCTCTGTAATTATCTGACTCATTCTCCTATTACACCCATACTGTTTCATGCACTTCAAAATGTGCCCTGTTTCTCTTTGTTTCTTAAGACTTTTGCATTTGCTATTGCTTCTACTTAGGAAAATTATCCATTCAGGTACCTGTAGGACTTACTCTTCTAAACTCTTTCAGGTCATCTATAATCACCTGATTTTTATATCAATTTGCATCAACCCTTTCCCCATTGTGGATCTCACTATACACCTTTTCTGTTTCAGTGAACTTCCTTTACAACTATATAACATGTGATATATATTTACTCATTTACTTGATTATTTTCTGCTTTATTTAGAAGGTAGTCCCTAGGAGGGTAAGGACTTTTGTCTATTTTATTCACTTATATATCCCTAGTATCTTGGAAATTAAATAAATATTTTTAGGTAAATAAGTAAATGAACATATAGAAATATATTAGAAATCAGTCTTAAATATTTCCCAGCCATATTAAAGAAAGGACAAGAAATATGTTTTCAACTTTTTTGATACATACTTTTCTTATGTTAAATATTTGTAGACAATAAAGCCATAAATTCATGAAAATCCATCAATGTCAACATGCAAACTTTATAAATATTGATTTGTTTCCATGTTTGTTCTACTTATGAACAGAAGGATTATCTCTGCAACTAAGTTTTCTCATTTACCAATTAAGGGTGCTAATTGAAATACCTACTTCTCAGTATTATTGTGAATATCTAATAAGTTAATTTATTTACATCTTGAGCCCCTGCCCCAACACACACACACACACACACACACACACACACACACACACACACACTCCCTCATGTTTGTAAATGATGAAATGTCATACTATAGTGCTAAGAGCTTTAGAATCTGAAAAATTTAGGTTTTCATCTCAGGGCTGTTATATACGAACTGGATGGCATTTTATGAGTCACTTTCACCTCCCTGTGCCTCACTGACATTTCTTATTTACAACATGAGCATCATGATGATCATGTCACATTTATTCTGGAGAAAAAGCTTATCACTACAAAAGGCACATATTAGGTATTCAATAAATTTTACTATGCTTCTCTCTCTCTCTTTCTAACTCTGTGTGTGTCCTGTGTGTGTTTTCAATTAATCTCACATCTTCCTTCCCTCCTCCCTTCCCAAATACCATGTTTCGAAAATTTCTGGCTGAGATTACACAGAGTAGTAGGAATAATTTCCAATCAATTGGTACAAATATCTAAAGTCTCAGAATATGTGTTTCTATATAGTACCTTTACCTATTATTAATAGTTTTTCAATAATAATTTTGCTTACAAGTTTTAAGCAGATTGCCTAATTGACCAAGAATTATGGATTTTCACTCAAATTGGATAGCGTCTCAACATCTGCTATTGAATCAGCAATGTATCAGAGGTCACTAAAGAATATTGGTAGCTACCTAAAGGATTGGCGCATAGCAATTTTGCTAAGGAGGCATAGGAGAGTTTAAAGCATATGTTCAATTCGTAAAATATAATATATATGTGACACTGAAGTGACAGGAAAGTAAAGCGCTAGATTTCTAAGAGGATGTGCTCTCTAATCAAAAGACCTGGGTTTATATCCTTGCTAACTGTAATATCTTGGGTCCAATACTTAATCATTTTCCATCTTAGTCTCATTTTGGGAAATCAAAATTATGATATTTTTCAGAATTTGTATAGAGTTAAGATGAATTAATAATTGAGAATGTGATTGATAAACTCTAAAGAATTAAACAAATGTTAGCTAAATGACATTATTAGCTAAGTAAGAGTAGCTATATGTATGTGTGTGTGTGTATGTGTATATGTGTCCCTGAGTGGGTAGGGTGTGTGTGTGTGTATGTGTATTTGACCCAATCATTAGTAATTTAAAATTATTTTAGAGCAGCTCTATTAGAGAAAACAGGGAATACATGAGTTTATAAGCAAGTGTGAAAAAGTATGAAGTTAGAGTCTTCTCTCATCTGTTTATTATTGCAAAAAGTAATTATTGAGGGTATTATAAAAGCCCATATATGAGGGCATATTCATGACCTCATTTTAATTGAACTCAGTTGATGTAGTCATTGAACCATTTCTCTAAATGTGTGGCAGTATTCTTAGAAGACCTTCCCATTTGGTTAGTCTCCATTTGATTTAGGAAGTATTGACTTGCATTTTGAAAAGCAATTGGTGACCACCAATTGTCTATTTTTATTCGTTATAGGTAATGCTTGCTTCTTAACATTAGGGTTTGTAATCTTTCAAGTATAATTAATTCATTAGGACTAGATGATATATCATCTGCTGTTTTATGCTAATACATATTGCAGAGATTCAACGTTTATTATTGAGATGAGGATAGGATAAATGACATAATTACAGTATTAATTTGCTCATGCAATAGATCTTTACAGAGTGTCTACTATATTTTTGACACTGAGTCTTTTGTTGAGCTTTTCATTATATAATTTCTGCAGGTATTTATAGTGATTAGTTTTGATTTTGACAATGCTAGCTCTCTTGTTCATACTCCACTGAATATGTATCTTATATATATATTGAAATCACAGAGCCTTGGCTTTGGTAATGACATAAAACTCACTTAGCCCAAGCTTCCAATCAGTCCATCAATACTTATACCACTTGATATGGTTTTACTATTTATGAGCAAACATTTCTACTAGTGGGACAATTCAATATCCCAAATGGTTGATATTAAATAGAAACATATGACAACTTGGAAAAATAAAAGCTAAGTGTTTTTGTTTCTTGTTTTGCTTTTTGGGGGGGAGTGGTAAATCTGGTATAATCTAGTTTTTTAATGTCAATAAAATTTACATTTTCTTAAAATATATATATTTTTAAAAAATCACACAGTGATTTCAAGTTATCACCATGGCAACTATTTGCATCAGAGTACTATTTTTTTCCAGAGTTATTTCTGTATTATTAAACCCTTGATAATATTTTATTATTTAGTATCTGGTAAGCCTGTATGAATTTTAGTGTCCAATTTACTTAACAAATTATATATGACAAAAGAGAGAATGTATAGAACAATAAACAACACTATTAATTACCTCCTGAAGCAAGAACCCACTGTATTTGTCAGAGCATTATTTCTTCAAAATAATGCCACCACATAATTGTCAACATATGTATTCCATCATTGGGATATAAATGTATATCCTTTTATAAATTTCTTCATTATATTGAAGCAAAAACCAGAAACAGGGACTGGTGAAAAATGCAAAATGACATTTATTAGAGAGGCTTTTATTCTATTAAAACAAAGCTATGGAAATGTAAAAAGGAAAAAAACAATATTGCCTAACACTAGGTAAGAGGAAAAAAATGTTGCTGTGGCAGACACATGCCATTTGTTATATTTTCCTCATTAGACCACTGAAGGTGATTACACAGAGAAGAAAATGCCCCTTCGATTTAATACAATAATTTGATGGGCATGCATATTTTTATTTTCTCTTGAATACTTATAAAGTATTTTTATTTGATAAGTACCTATCTTCTTTGGAAGTTTATAAAAAATTAAATGAGATGTGAGGATTCCCCAGTCTGGAAAAAAAGGAAGATATAAATAAAGAAAAACTGGCAGGAAAGAGCAATAAAGTGCAGTTTGTTTCCATGGCCTCTAGGGTCATGTTCTCACATGTTCAATGTTTCATAACTTAAATGAGTCATGTCATCAGTATGTTTTTATTTTTTGGATTACTGGCATGCACCTGGCCAATGGCATATTGGGTGTACTACTGAATTTATTGGCTCAAATGCTGAACATGATGCAGTTGCACCTTAAATTCTTATATTCCAGTTGCTACCTGAACCTACAGGACATTCAAAGTTTGACTTAGTCTATAGAAACAGGAACTTGTCACATGCTCACCATGTTTCAGATTTCCTGAGCCACTCCTCCCTGCTAGTTTCATAGTTACTGTATCATGTTTGCATCATTACGTAATACTATGGTCTGATAAAATAAAACAGTATATAAGCTTTGAGAAATATACAATTCTAATTTACTCTGGATGTTGTTTCTAATTTCAAAAACACTAGTCTAATCTAATATAGGGATTTTTGGGAATTGTCTAATTTCTAGATCTTGCAATAAAAATGTTCAACTCTTGATTGTCCACTTGTTTCAACTGATACTTAAATAAATTCACTTTTCAAATTATTTCACTTTCATTCTTGAATAGCATCAGCTTTCACATGTGAAACTAATTTAAAATCAGCAAGATTAATTTAGACACACAAACACGTATGCCTTATATATTTTATGTATTTTTATACTATTAGCAGTAGCTGGAAAAACAATTTGTCCCACTAGGTTTTAACCTTCTGAAGCAAAGTTAAATTGTTTAAACATATTTAGGGTTACAAATTGTTTTAAAACCACTGGAGGGATAAAAGGGTGTTTACCTTGGAGGTTATCATGATACTTCCAATAACACATACTTTCTACATATCCTTGTATGAACACGATTTTTCCCTTAAAGCAAAACTATTTTTCCTTTCTGATGTTGCACGTAACAGTATGTCACTTAAAATGCAGTGACTTTTCACGGGAGTTGCTAAAACATGTTTAGTTTACACTGAGCTAGCTGCCGAAGTCATCTTTGTCTCAGTCCAGTGGCTAATAAAATTACAGTGTTAAGCAGTATTGAAGAAATAACTCTGAAAATACAACTTTTAAATGGAGCTTTACCACTGCCTCTACCTTCATGCCTGACTGGAGATCATCAAAGCTCATCTTGTATTTCTTGAGCCTTCCTTTTTCGGCTTGTTCTACCTTCAAGGGATTCCTAATTCCTTAGTCCCAGGAGTTATTTCGTCAGTCTCACATTTCCCTTTTCCCTCGAGCCTCTTGAATTTGTGAAGCAGTATATTTTCACACTAAGTCTTAAGAACTCATGGGAGGCTAGTAAATACTCGCCTATAAGTTTATGTGCATTTATGAATTCAGGAAGTAGTTATAATACTTCACTTTCCAACTGGTAGTGAACAAGAACAAAACCGAGCTGTAAAAGTTATGGCATATCTTTACCTTCTCATCCTATCTTCACATGGAGTCTTAAAACAGAACAATCAAAATAATATATAAGTTGAATACATCTATCAATAGAAAGATACATGAGATAGATGGATAGCTAGATAAGTAAGTAGATTTGAATATATTGATATAAATCAAAGTTCAGAAAGGGGTTAGTTCTATTTTTTTTCCATTTTATCAGCCCCCAGCTTTGTACAAGATGACAGCATGTACTTTTCTTGAAAAAGCAGTGACATTTATTATTTAGTTAATGATTTTGAATGAATAACAATAATGGGATATTGCTAAATTACTCAGTATGGGATTCCAAACATGATAACGATAGAAATAACATGCTTATTTTTAAAAAGAGAGAAAATCAAGCTATTAAGAGGAATAAATCAAAGAGATTGAGTGAGCTCTGAAATCAGAAAAGCTATATTTCTGTCTAACTTGTAATACCTTTTAGCTGTATGATTTTAGACATGTTATTTACTGTGACAGTAATTTATCCCTCAGTTCTCTCATTTTTAATATTGAGATATTAACTATAACACTGTCATAAGTCTTTCATGGGCAGTAAATGGCTAAATGCATATTGGCACCAAGAATAATTGGCATACGTGTTAAAAATTGTGAAAATCATCATATCTACATCATGCTATCACCATCATCATTGTTATCACCTTACCATTAACATTTTTAATTGTATTATTACTGTAATTGACCAGAAAATTACCTTCAAATGTTATTATGAAGTGGTTGCTAAGATGAGGACTCTGGGTAGGCTGTGGTGGTTCACACCTGTAATCCTAGCACTTTGGGAGGCCAAGGTGGGAGGATTGCTTGAGGCCGGGAGTTCAAGACCAGCAAGAGACCACATCTCTACACAAAATAGAAAAATTAGCCAGGTGTGGTGGTGCAGGCCTGTAGTCCCAGCTACTCAGGAGGCTGAGGCAGGAGGATTGCCTGAGCCCAGGAGTATGAGGCCACAGTGAGCTATGACCACACCACTGAACTCTAGTCTGGATGACAGAGCAAGACCCTGTCTCAACAAAATTAGACTGTCTGCTTTTAAATCACTTCTCTGCCATGAGCAAGCTGCATGATCTTACGGGTTTCTCTTAATCTCACAAACCTCAGCTCCTTTAGTTGTGAAATGAATCTAATCACAGACGAATTTTATAGAATTATAATGCAAATTAACTGATGAAATCTGTGTTTTCTGACACCTACTAGGAACTTAAAAATGTTAGTTTTATCACCACTATGATTACTGTTATTAATATTATTGCATGGGATATTATGTTTTTCCTGCCTGTAGCCTCATATCTTAGTTACTACATTCCACAGGTAAGTTAGCCCTTAGGGTACATTCTACTAATTGGCTGAGAGAAGTTACCAAAGAAATAAAAACACAAAGAGTCATTTATTAAATTCTGAGTTTTTATTTTGTGTTTAAAATCAACTTCATTGAAGTATAATTTACACACACTATTGCTTCTCTTTAAGTGTAAGTTCAATTCATTTTGACAAATATATGTACTCTTAGAACCATCACCAATGGCTTTTGGGTTTTTAAGTTGGTTTTTTAAACTAATAGTATGACAATAGCTTTGAGAGAAAAAAGAAACTCGAAATGCAAGAATTTGAATGAGTGAGATTCATGTTCCTAAACCGGCAGTATAAAAAACATATTTATGCCCTTAACAGCAGATATCAACAGGTATCTGACCCATGTTAGATAAAATTTCCATATGCAAATGTCGGGGTGAAAAGAGTCACAGAGAACGAACCATGTGCCCTGCCTTCCAACTGAGGTGCGGTGAGAGGTAGAGAGAGATGGCAGAAACTCGAAATGGGTTTGGAAGCTGTATGAGAACCCAGGAAAGGGATGAGTCTCATAGAGTACCTACATGCACAGCATGGTACAGCGGTACCCAAACTTTTTGACACCAGGGACCGGTATCCTGAGAGAGAATTTTTCCACAGCCCAGGGAGGGGAAGGATGAGGGGGCCAGAGGAGGCAGAGCTCAGGCTGTGATGGTGATGTGATGGCCAGAGCAGCTGTAAATACAAGTGAAGCTCCCTTTGCTAGCCCATCAATCACCTCCTGCTGTGCGGACCTAATAGTTCCTAACAGGCTGGGTACAGGGTCTGGCCCCAGGGGGTGGGGACTGCAGGTAAAAGCAGGAGAAGAGAGATAGCTGAGTTAAATATTTAGGCAGTGGGCCTGGGATATTCCTAGTGTTCTGCGAAATTCAGGGCATTGTAAAGAGTAATTTGTTATCTGAATGCTCAAGAAATGCCCTGGAGCACCTGAGAGAGAGCCTTGGCTGAGAGCTTGTGATCAAGGATGTATCTGTAGGCCAATCATTAAATATGAGATGACATTTAGGTTATCCTAATTATTCACGTAGATGGACAAAATGTGGACTAAAGAGACAATACTTACCTCAGTATATTTTAGCTCAGGTAGATGGCAATGATTGAGGACCATATAGCTACTTCCTTACCCCAATGCCTTAGCAATCAAACAGCCCAAATGGCTTTAGATAAAATTCCAGGGTAAAGGGCAAGAAAACTTTCAAATCATTGAGTTCCTAAATCAACCATTGTAGTTTTCGGGCCATGCTGGAATTAAGGCCTAAAATAGAAAATAAATTTTATTCATTTATTTTATTTGCACTTTGTATAGTCATTAAGTGAAGTAAGTCTTTGAAAAGGATGGGATGGAGCAAGCGTTTCTCTTATCTCTGGGAAACTTTCTTAACATCCTAACATTTTGGAGGGAAGGTAGAGTTAAAATACACATGCACACAAGGACAATGCTTTGCTTTTTTGATTGAGCAGTACTATATTTTGTACTCACCATCCAGTTATTGAAATGTTGATAACATACCTAAAATTACATTCCTTTAGTTTGGCTTTGCTGATTGCCTTTCATGTACTCATCACATGACAAGCTTTAATTTGCTGACCACTATTAACCCTGGATTTCTTTCCCTGTTCCTTTTTATCTTCTTCTTTTTTTCCAGTTCACATATTTTTCTATCTATTAAACCAAAATTGTTGATGAAAGAATTTTAAGCAAAGGCATAGAATCATTGTTGCAGAATGTCTCCCTTGAATATCAGTGTTTTGGAAATAAGCACTTAAATGTGAATTACAACAGAAAAGAATGACTCTGAATACTAAAATCTCAAGGACATATTAAAAAACAAAAACATGTAGACAAACAGTAATAAAAATCTTTATTTACTCAAGTGAGTAGATGATCTTTTCAGCATTCTCCTATTCAGTAGAAGCTTAATAAAAGTCTTATATAAAAATATTAATTTGGTTTTGGGGCTTATAAACTTTAGTGCATGCAGGAGACACAAAGATGATCAAGAAAAATCTTTGAGGAACAAGGAATCTTTTGGGACCAATCTGACTGAAGAAAACCACACACATATGGTAATATCCAGAAGCAATATTTAAAATACTTAAGAACTGGTTCTGTAGGAACACCAATAATTCAGAAAATAAGAACCTGACTCTGTCAATGTTGAGGATCTTTTTATTTTCTCATTGAACATGTGTATTTCTTCTTTATTGAAGACTCCATACACGTTATATGCCAATTTTTAAAAACTGGGTGCTTCACTTTTTATATTAAAATCCAAGTATTTAAAAATAACTTTTTTTTTGCTATAAATTCTTTGCCAGATACCTATACGGTAATTATTTCTCACTAAGTTTTACTATTATATTTACTAAGAGAAAATAACTTTCAACTTAGAATTATATTCTTTCCAAAGGAATAATAAAGATATTTGAGAAACACAGAGAGAGTTTCATGAAATTTGCTACTCAGTTTCTCACATAGAGGGTTTACTAAAATATGTATTCCTGAAAGAAGACAAATTCACTCAGAAGGAAATCACAGGCTAAAAGCAATAATAGAGGGCCAACAAATATTTAAAACATTTTGGTAAATGCAAATGAACTTTTTTAGGATTCAATATTGCTGATGAGAAGGCTGATATCTAACAGGTATCACTTTTAAATTGACTAATTTTTTCTTGATGTCTTTTCAAATTTCTTTTTAAAAAAGTTTTATATTTTGAAATTATAATATTCCTAGAAGTTGGTTTTTAAAAATTTGCTTTTATTTCATCCTGCTCAGTCCCACATGAGCTTTTGTTCAATCTTAGAACTAACTTTCCTATTATCTTTTCCTATTATTTCCTAGCATAATTTTTGGTCACTGTTTGGATATCTCTTTTTTTCCAGTTATGGGACTTATCTCTTTTTAGAACTTCATAAAACGGTTTTCACTTTGGGATTCTATCTGCAATTTCTCATCTCTTTCATTTGGCATTGATCTATGTGTGTATTTAACTTCTATGTAATTTTCTGTGAGAGGTCCTCAGTTTGATCTTCTAGAACAGGACCATATGGTTTCTATAGCAACTACTTAAATTTGTTATTGTAACACATGAGCATTCATAGACAATACATAAATGAATGGGCATGACTGTGTTCTAATAAAACTTTATTTACAAAAAATAAGAGATGGGTAGGGTTTGGTTCACATGCTATAGTATACCATTCCCTATTGTAGAGGACCAGCTTACTAACCTTCAAGCTTTGTTCAAACTAGTGTTCAGGTTTCAAAAGACTGGAATGGTTTTAAAATTATTTTAATAAAGAAATGGAAACAAAAATCCAGCTATATAAATAATTTCTATATAAATAATTATATTGAATTCAAGTAGAATAAGCACTCCACCAAATATTTTCAGTGTAAATATAAAAAATAAGCCAAAGTAAGATTTTACTAGATATTTTCTAAAAGAGAATTACTTCAGATTTAAAGGTATAAATAGATTGAAACTAAAAAGAATGAAAAATATATTATGTGAATTGTAACCATAAGAAACTTGGAGTAGCTATATTAATATCATAAAAAATAGGTTTTAACACAAGAAATATTACTAGAGACACCCAACGGGTACAATGTACACTGTCTGGGGGACGAGCACACTTTGATTCAAATGGTACAAAAGCAATTTATGTAACCAAAAGGTTTGTACCCCTGAAACTCCATTGAAATAAAATAAAAATAAAAATAAATAAACAAATGAGAATGATGGAGGGAAAAAATGAAAGGTGGTAAGTGGTACTACATAGATGCAATAAAATGTTATTAACAGGACCAATTAAAGACAGTCTGAGTTAGTGGGAAAAAAAGAAATAGTACTAGAGACAAAGAGGGACTGTTCATAATAAGAAAAAGTTCAGTATATTGGGAAGACATAAAAATTCTTCTTGTGCATCCTATATAACTTCCACCCATCAAAATTCCAATTCCAATTTAGCTCCTCCTGTACTGGTGGGACTCTTCCCCTCCCTTATCTACCCAGCCACCTGCTCCCTCCCTCACCCCTCTCACCTTCCCCAGAGTGGAGTACTAAGAGGAAAGGAAACAGAAATTCCATCAGTTAATCCTCTAAAAAAGCATCTAGCTTTACAGTAAATCTTTTTTTTTTTTCTGATTTATGTTGTGAAGGAGAGTGCTTTTACAGTGAGTGGTTTATTTCCACAATAATGTGATTGGAATTAAAAGAAGAAATAAATAAATCAGTAACTATGATAGAGATTTCAACACCCCTTTCTTAGTTATTGACAGAACAACTAGACAGACACTCAGTAAGGATATAGAAGACTTTAACATAAAATAGAATATTCCATCCATAACAGCAAAATACACATCTTTTCAACCATGCATGGGATAGGATAAATAATATATTAGTCATAAATAAAATAGTTATAAATTTAAATGGACTGAAATCAAATAAAACATATTCTTTAAAATCAATAAATTTAAATTAACCCCCCAAAAAACCCACAAAGAAATATGGAAATTCCCAAGTATGCAGAAAATAAACAACACAGTTATTAATAACTCATGAGTCAGGGGAAATAGAAGGGAAATTAGAAATTATCTTCAATTGACTGAAAACAAAAACATGATATATTTAAATTCCTGAGATGCAAAAGCAGTGATTACTAGAACATCTATAGCTTTAAACACATAATTAGAGCAGACATAAAATTTATATTTTAAACTTTTAGAAAGCACGATAACAGAACAACAAATCAAACCCAAAACACTTGGAAAGAAATATTACATATCAGAGAGGAAATCAACAGAAAATTAACGAAAATCAATGAAATGAAAAGTTGCATTTTTAAAATCCAAAAATAGTTAAACTGTATAATTTTAATTAGAAAATAAAATAAAGTAGAAAATGAAATGAAACAGTTTTACTAACGGTAATTTACTTACAGTAGCATCAAAAGAAACAAACGCCTGAGAATTGATCTATCAAATGATGTGCAAGATTTCTACAGTAAAAACTATAGAAAGCTGAGAAGAGAAATAAAAAAAATAGCGAGGTATATCATCTTCATAAATAGAAGTTTCAAATTTTACTATGCAAACTATCTTTGAATAGATCTCTAGTTTCAAATAATATCGATAAAAATATCAGCAGATTTTTAATATTGTCAAATTGATCCTAAATTTTACATTAACACACAAATTTATTAAAATAACAACGGCAGTTTTGAAGAAGAAAACAAAACTGGACAACTTATACCACCATATGTCAAGAATTACTACAAAGATACATTAATCAAAATAGTGCAGTAAAGGACGCAAAGACTAATTAGAATCCAGATAGAGATTCACACTTAAATGGTCACCTGACTTGTTATAAATATACTTCTGAAATTCTGTGAAGAAAAGGTAAGTGGTGCTGGTTCAAACTGAATATACACACAGAAAAAAAACACACCTTGGTCTCTAACTTACAAATATATAAAAATTATCAATTTTAAAAGCATCACAGACCTAAATGAAAAATTTT
The DNA here is from genome assembly GCA_963574885.1 of Lepilemur ruficaudatus. Classification (NCBI taxonomy): domain Eukaryota; kingdom Metazoa; phylum Chordata; class Mammalia; order Primates; family Lepilemuridae; genus Lepilemur; species Lepilemur ruficaudatus. Next base: position 60,090 of record CAUYRT010106871.1, read on the forward strand.
AAACAGTAAAATTCTACAAGAAAATATAGAAAAATATCTTTATGAGGTTGGCATGGGCGAAACTTTTAGAAACTAGCTATAAAAACACTAATAAAAATAAAAGATTATAAATTTGATTTCATTACAATTAAGAACTCTTGTGTCTTTAAAAAGGCAACATTGTAAACATGAAAATGCAGGCCACAGAAAAGAAGTTTTTATATTACATATATTTAACAAAGGACTTGTTTCTAGAATATACAAGGAACTCCTACAAGTAAATAAGAAACAGATAGATAACCTAACATCAAACATGCCAAAACCTGAACAGATACATTTCAAGAAAATTACCTATTAATCATATGACAAGGTCCTTAATATACTTAATCATCATGAAGATGTAAATTAAAACCAAAGTGAGATACTACTACACAACCAACAACCATAACTAAAATTAAGAGAACTGAGAATGTCAAGTGCTGGCTATGGAGTAAATTCATGCATTACTTAAGGCTGTGGTTCCCAATCTTTGGGCCAAGGACCAGTACCGGCCCATGGCCTGTTAGGTATCAGGCTGCACAGCTGGCGAGCAAGCCAAGCTTCATCTGTATTTACAGCCACTCATCACCACGTTAAGTTCCACCTCATGTCGTATCAGCATCAGAATTAGATTCTCATGGGAGCACGAACTCTACTGTAAACTGCGCATGCGAGGAATCCAGGTTGCACGATCCTTATGAAAATCTAATGCTTGATGATCTGAGGTGGAGCTGGGGCAGTGATGCTCGCGCGGGGAGTGGCCGCAAATACAGATTATCATTAACAGGTTTGACTGTACAATAAATGTAATGTGCTTGAATCATTCCGAAACCATTTCCCCCTCCCCTGTCTGAGGAAAAATTGTCTTCCATGAAAATGTCTTCCATGAAATCCAATCCTAGTGCATAAAAGATTGGAGACCACTGGCTTAAGGGAATACAAATTGTTATAACCATTTTAGAGAACTGTCCACATCTCCTCAAGCTAGGCATATGTATATCCCATGAATCAAAAATTTCACTCAATATATATGTAGCAAAAATTAGTGTTTATGTTCACTGAAACACCTAAACAAAATAGTTTAAGAGGGGTTTCATTCATGGTAGTTAAGTAATGGGAATAACCCTGCTATGTCCTGAATTTTTCCTTCCAAAATTCATATTGAAATCTAATCTCATTTGTGATAGTGTTAAGAGGTGAGGCTGGCCAGGCACTGTGGCTCGCGTTTATAATCCTAGCACTCAGGGAGGCCAAGGCGGGAGGATCGCTTGAAACCAGGTGTTCAAGGCAGCCTGAGCAAGGGCAAGGCCCCGTCTCTACAAAAAATAGGAAAATTAGCTGGGCATGGTTGTGAGCACCTCTAGTCCCAGCTACTTGGGAGGCTGAGGCAGGCGGGTCGCTTGAGCTCAGGAGTTTGAGGTTGCAGTGAGCTATAAGGATGCCACTGCACTCTAGCCAGGGCAACAGAGGGAGATTCTGTCTCAGAAAAAAAGGTAGGGGGGCGGGGGTGCAGATAAGGCCTTTCTGTGAAGTGATTAAATTGTGAGGACTCTGCCTTCATGAATGGCATTAGTGCCCTTAAAAAATAGGTTACAAGGAGCACTATTGCTCCCTTCCATAATGTGAGGACACAGCTTTCTTCCCTTCCCTTCTGTGTATGTAAAGACACAGCATCAAGACACCATTTTTGAAGTAGAGAGCCAGTCCTTAACAGACACTGAATCTGCCAGTTCCTTGATCCTGGCCTTCCCAGGCAGCCTTCCAGATCTGTGAGCAATAAATTTGTTGTCCCTTGTTAATAAATTATCAAGTATAAAGTATTTTGTCATAGCAGCTCAAATAAACTAAAACAAACTCTAATGTTTACTAATATTAAAATGTGTAAGTAAGTTGAGGTATATTTTCACAAAAGAACAATAATACATGCAATTAAATAAGAACAGATTTCTGGTACATGTAAAAATATGGATGAACCTCAGAGTCAACATGTTGAACAAAAGATGACAGCCATGAAAAGGTACATGTTGGGTCACACTATATCTATGGAGTTCAAGAAAGACAAAACCAATCTACCTGCATGGAAGTAAAAATGTATGACTAGGCCGGGCGCGGTGGCTCATGCCTGTAATCCTAGCACTCTGGGAGGCCGAGGCGGGTGGATCGCTCAAGGTCAGGAGTTCGAAACCAGCCTGAGCAGAGAGTAGAGACCCTGTCTCTACTAAAAATAGAAAGAAATTAATTGGCCAACTAAAAATATATAGAAAAAATTAGCCGGGCATGTTGGCTTATGCCTGTAGTCCCAGCTACTTGGGAGGCTGAGGCAGAAGGATTGCTTGAGCCCAGGAGTCTGAGGTTGCTGTGAGCTAGGCTGATGCCATGGCACTCACTCTTGGCTGGGCAATAGAGTGAGACTCTGTCTCAAAAAAAAAAAAAAAAAAAGTATGACTAATTTTGGGGAAGTAATTGTCTGCGTAGGGGTTAAATAGAAATCTTCTGTGGTAGAGAAAATCTGACCTGTAGTTACATGGGTAGGTACATATGTAAAAATTAGTTGAGTTGTTCTCTTAAAAACCTCTGCAATTTATCTTAATTATACTTCAATAAAAGGAAATGTTTAAAAAGAAAATGTTTGTGAAGTACATCCATGCCTTCTCTTATTGGAAGAAGCTCTAAGATAATACATTGTAGAATTTAAATTTCCTCTGTAAAAATTTGTTGTCAACAAAAGGACACTATTCATATATATACACATAAAAGTTTAACATATAATTGTTTTGTGTGTATGTGAGTGAATGTATTAATATTTTATATACTATTATATGTTTTTTCTCAAAGAATAAATAAAAATTTCACTTATTGGTGATGACTGTGGGCACAGAGAAGTTGGGGATAGGGAAGAAAGAAGGTATTTGCCTTTTATTAGATATTTTTCTGTAATGTATTTTTAAAATAATCTGAATATATCTTATATTCAATTTTTTAAAAACTAGAAAAATCTAGGAAGTTCAGTTATAAATGATTTTTATCTGTATTTCACATTTTTCCATATTTAAATATCTAATGAAAGTTGTAAAATATAACTTTTATATATATAAAATATATATTTCTATTTAAAATTATTATTACCATTATTATTATCACTAAAGGACATTGTTGCCTTTGCTTTGCACCAGGCTAGATGCCCATCTGTCACATATTTGCAAACAAAATTCATAAGATTATTCTTCTTGTGACTGGGATAATGCATTATGTGGGCTTTTCTTCTCATTCTGGTATGTTGTTTACCTTTTTGCTTTCCTAATTAATTAGTTTTATGTATTTTTATCACACTGACCCAGGGTCTAACAAATATTTAAAGAATATAATCTTTCCATTTGCTGCTAAATTGAATAAAATGGCCCCTCATTTTATTGAATTGCCCAATATATTCCATCACCTGGGAGTAACAGATACAAAGTAATTCTCACGTAAAAGATTGGTACACACTTTTCAGTCCAAGTTACATTCACAAAACATTAGTAAAATGTAGGCCGGGCGCGGTGGCTCACGCCTGTAATCCTAGCACTCTGGGAGGCCGAGGCCGGTGGATAGCTCAAGGTCAGGAGTTCAAGACCAGCCTGAGCAAGAGCAAGACCCCGTCTCTACTATAAATAGAAACAAATTAATTGGACAACTAAAAATATATTTAAAATAAATTAGCCGGGCATGGTGGCGCATGCCTGTAGTCCCAGCTACTCGGGAGGCTGAGGCAGAAGGATCGCTTGAGCCCAGGAGTTTGAGGTTGCTGTGAGCTAGGCTGATGCCACGGCACGCACTCTAGCCCGGGCAACCGAGTGAGACACTGTCTAAAAAAAAAAAAAAAAAAATGAGTATTCTCCCTTTTCCTATTCTGAGGATCAGTTCATATAGTATAAACCCTGTGTCTTATTTATAGCTGGGTAGAATGTGCTGATGTTACCTGAGGTCAACATTGTGCTGAGGTC
>CAUYRT010106872.1:0-13420 GCA_963574885.1 Lepilemur ruficaudatus
GAACAATGGCTAACAAACATATGAAAAAATGCTCAACATCTCTAATCATCGGGGAAATGCAAATCAAAACTGCAATGAGATATCATTTATCTCCAGTGAGAAAGGCCTTTATCAAAAAGTCCCCAAACAATAAATGTTGGCATGGATGCAGAGAGATAGGAACACTCATACACTGCTGGTGGGACTGCAAACTAGTTCAACCTCTGTGGAAAGCAATATGGAGATACCTTAAAGTGATACAAGTAGATCTTTTTTTTTTCTTTTTCTTTCTTCCTTTTTTTTTTTTTTTTTTTTTTTTTGGTCATTGGAAAATTCAATCTTTCCATGACTTTATTTTTTAAAATTTTATTGTATATATTTAAGGTGTACAACATGTTTTGATATGCATATACATAGTGAAATGATTACCACAATCCAGCCAATTGGCATATCCATCATCTCACTAGTTACCTTTTTTGGTGTATGTATGGTAAGGGTACCTAAGCTCTACTCTCTTCACAAATTTCTAGTATAAAATACAATACTAATAACTACAGTCCTCATGCTGTACATTTGATGTCTAGACTTATTCATCCTGTCTAACTGAAACTTTATACCCTTTAACTAATGTCTCCCCATTCCCCTCCCACCCCACGGTCCCTGGCAACCACCTTTCTACTCTCCGCTTTTTTATGAGTTCAATTTTTTTATATTCCACATGTAAATGAGATCATCAGTTATTTTTCTCTCTGTGTCTGGTTTATTTCACTTAATCTCATGTCCTCCAGGCTCATCCAAGGCAAAATCTCCTTTTTTAAGGCTAAATAATGTTCCATTTTGCGCATGTGCATGCGTGCGTGCCTGCGTGTGTGCGTGTGTGACCTTTCCCTTATCCTGTCTTCCACTGATGAACACTTAGGTTGATTCCATACCTTGGCTATTGTGAATAATGCTGCAGTCGACATGAGAATGGAGGTATGTCCACAAGGTGCTGATTTAATTTCCTTTAGGTATATAGCCAGAAGAGGGATTGCTGAGTCACATGCTGTTTCTGTTTTTAATTTTTTGAGGAACTGCCATACTGTATTTCATAATGACTGCACCTGTAAATATTTTTGAACTAAGCACTTATTAGATAAATGTACTGACACATTGAATATGTAATTCACAAATGAGAAGAAAACATGCTCAGCCTCACTAACAAGCACAAATGAGTGTGTGTATGTGTGTTGTGTGCGTGCACACGAATTTCAAACAAAGACATACATTTTTCCTTGTCCAAACGGGGATTTTTTTTTATGTTAATAACATTTTCAAGGATGCTAACAATGACTTTGAAGATACAATAAGGATTCTTCTGTTCTTTACTAGTGTCAGAAACTCAATTCAAAGCAAATTAAATAAAGAAAAAGAGAAACAGAAGAAAGGATGGGAGGAAGGGAGGGATAGGAAAAGAAATTAATTTGTTGGCTCATCTAAGTGAAAAACACAGAAGTAGCATTAGCTGGCTTTACTCACGGGTGGGTCCCAGTGGTCCCAAATGTAACCAGGGTTCAGCCCTTCCCTCTCCATGCCTCAGCTCTACTTTCCACTGTGCCAGATCCAAGCTCAAGCAGTTCGTCTCCATGTAGTAGGAAATACGATCCAGTGTATCTGGTCTTCTTCATAGCTCACAATTTTGAAGGGAAAAAGAGAAATTCCCCTTTTTGAAAAACCTCGGGGGGCCCAGTTTGAGTAACATGCAAAACCCAGGTGAGTCACTGAACTGCTGTTGCTGTGCCTGCTGGGCATGGCCGCCCCACACGGTTCCCAAAGTGGGAGGGAGAGTGAGTTCTCAGAAAGAAGGGATACCAGAAAAACAACTCATTTATAGGCACATTATAGGTAATTTTTTTATATTTCTGTTTTTTCTGTATTTCCAATTTTCTAAAGCTCATATGTGCTATTTGTAATACCAAGGCAAAATTAAAAATTAAAAAATAGCAGAACAGCTGTTCTTCATGCAGTATAATTTGGACGTGGGTGCCCAGGTCCACTGAAAGGTGAGCAGGTAGGGTACTGTCTTCAGAGCAGCCTCCAGGGACAAAGGCTACAGATCAAAGAGAGAAGAATGTTACTCAAGACTACAGGAGGTGAGTTGTGGAGTGGGGAGTGGAAATTTCAGAAGAACTGAAGCTGTAATGAAATAAACAATAGAACTGCTTAAATCTAAAAGTCAAGGAATACAAACAAAGAAGTTGAAACTGGTAGGTTCTCTAATGAGGAAGGGATCACTTCTTTAAAAAGGCCACACTAGGTTAAGGCAAATCTAACTCAACATTCCACGTTTCTATAGCTTAAAATGACATGCACAAGGCCTGTTTTGTGGTGCTTGTCTGGAGGAAGAGAAAGAGATTTATACCCTTGGGGCATGGAAGAAGACAGACAAAAAAGTACTTGAGGGCTTTTATGTGTTTCTGTCCTACACCCCCTTACATTCATTTTCTTGGGGGATGGATTGAAAGATTAGCTCCAAAAGGTAAAGTAACCTTTTACCTGGGAGGCCGTGTGAGAGAGCACAAGTGGCCAAACAGTTTCCAACATCCCAGTGACAGATTTCAGTTCAGAAGCAATGAAAGGGACACTCTCCACTCCCTCCCCACCTCCACAGAAAACCACAGTATGGTTTTAGCTGAGAGAACACATGCTTTTGTACAACTCAGTTCTCTATTAGGTTATTAAGTATGAAATGTCTGATTTCCTTAAGTACTAAGTTTGACAGTTGATATCTCTGACATTTCACTTTGACACTTCTTGTTTTATTTTTATTATCAAGGTACATCTTCAGCCTTTCAAAGTCACATTTTGCCTTGTAATTATCTTTCAAAAAAATTTTTAAAGAAATTTTTGTGAAACCATGGATAAGTCAAAAGTTCGTGTTACTTTCAAATATGAGTTCTGTTGTGGAACCAATGCAGCACAGACGGCTTGAAATATCAATGAAATGTTTGGGAAGGATCAACACACAATATGCTGATGGTTTGAGAAGTTCCATTCTGCTAATTTTAATCTTGAAAATGAGCCATGTGGACTACCTGAGACCAAGGTGGATAATGATAAGCTGAAAACTGTAGTGGAAGCTATTCCCTCTCAACCTATGCGGAAGTAGCAGCAAGGTTTGATGTTTCTATTTCAACTATGTTGACCATTTGGAACAAGTGGGCAAGGTAAAGATCCTGGATAGACGGGTTCTGCATGAATTAAACATGTGTTGGAAGAGAAATCCTCTCCAAACTTGCCTTTCTTTGCTGTCACAACATAAAGGTGAACCATTTCTACATTGTATTGTTAGGTGTGATGAAAAATGGATGCTTTTTGACAATTGCAAACATTCAGTACAATGGCTGGATAAAGACCATCCCTGAGCAGCTGTCAGGCAGCAGGTAACACAAGACTCCAAGGGAAACAAGAGGATTGAACATTGGAAGAATCTTAGACGCCTTAGAAAAATGATCAAGTTGCAGGAAAGTGCATCCTTATGTCAACTCACCCCTCTGCATTAACAATATTCACAGTCCAAGATCTGGTTGGCAAAGCCTCCTGTTCCTGTAATACAAATGAATCCTGCCCACAGTGTGAAATGGAAATTCAGACTTGTCATTGAGTGGGCTCTGCTGTCTTCTTACCATTCTCATTTATTGTCCATTTTTCACCCAGTATCATCTACACTTTTTCTGTCTTTATGCAAAACCCTCAGCTCTAGAGCACCTCATTCTGTCCAAAGAAGGAATGAGATTTCTCAGGATTTTTTGCAAAGTGATAGGATCTCAGAAATCCCATGAGGTAGCCAAATCCAGGAACACCTGCCAATTAGCTTTGCATCTGCTTATCTCACTGCAGTCAAGAGGCTCACCATACACATTTGTGTGAGATTCTATGGTGTCTGTTTTGAAATCTTATCTTGGTTTTTGGCCCTTGGAGTAAATTTCAAAAACTGACTCACAAAAGGGGAATAAGAAGAAAAAGAAAGAAAAGGAAAAGAGAAAGAAAAGGAAGGAGAAGGAAGAGAAAAAGAAAACAGTTAAGTAGCCTAAATTACCTTTTACCTTGGTTAATCTCAAAGTTGATCACCAAGGACAGAAATGACTGTAAGGATGATGGTGATGATGATGATGATGACAAAGAGGAAGAGAGGATGGGCAGGAGGCAGGTCTATTTCTAAGCTGCTTACCAGGTACTGCAGGCAAAGCCTTAGTCAACCACTAAGTGGAATTATTATCATGATGAATCTGGTATGAAAGTCTTGAAACTGCCTTACTTAAAAGAAACCACTACAGAGATTGCTGCTCAGTCTTTCCCGGGCTAAATATACACCTTTCTGACTTCAGGAATGCTCATGCTATCTTGTGGCCTAAAGGAAAACCCATATCTTGCCCTGCCTACAGATGATTTCTATATCACTTCTATAACCAGAAGCTAAAATTTTGGAGAAACTTTTATAAGTTTCAATTTATTTAGGCAAGCATATGAGTTTCTACCACTCAGAAATAGGTTAAAACTGAAGTTAAATGTGTTGATAACTATGGGTTTTTTTTAACCCTGTTATAAGTTAAGCTTCAACTTAAAATTAATGTACCTGATCTTTGAATACCTTTTAGTCTTTCCACGAAAAACAAAAGGTTCAACTTGGTTAAGCAGTCTAACTAGCTTAACTAGTATTTCCTTCTTGCATAATCTCTGGTGTTTAAAATCCCATGGACAAATGGCAGACATTGAATAAAATATGGGAACAGCCCACAGAGGCCCTGGAATCCATGTCGTAATTCAAGTCAGTCCTGGGCTCCAAACTCATTGCCTTGTAAGGAAACAGCTTTTCAGAGTACAGAAATTGGCTATTTAACCTTCAAATTTATTTTGTTTTATTGACTTGAGCATGGAAGCCAAAAAAATGCAACCACCAAAACTTTTAACTCTGTGGATCTTTGTTGTACCAATTTTAGGTACTCTACCTAACTTGCCAGTATCAATGAAGAAAAACGGCAATAAGAAGAAAAATGAAAACATATTTAAAAAAAAAATCTCTTTGCAAGCAATCTCTTTACTTAGTAGAAGCCACAACTTTATGACTTTTTCAGCAGAGACAGAAGTGTATTTTTTAATTCTCTCATTCCTTTGGGGCATTAAAGCCACACTATAAAGCAGTGGGCTGTCAATCAGTCATAAAAAGCTTAACAGATGATGACACAGATGACAAGAATATGATCTATAACAGCATTTTTAAACCATAGACTAATTCTTAATTCTCTAAACTCCTCATAGCAAAAAGAGCCTTCTGCAAAACAAGGAAGAGTTAACATCTTAGAAAGGAGAGGGAATACTTTGTGTTGGTGTCCATCCTCCAATCTCATCCAAGCTGAATATTGCATACAAATCTATATTTGTGAGGCACCCTCATCTACCAGTTAATCAAAGCCCTGGAAATTCAAGAAAACCTGTGTTATGGCATTTCTGTAAAGTTTTGAATGAGGGCTAAATAGAGCAGTTCATCTCATTTTGAAAGTAATGATTCCTGCCAAGTGGTTTTCCAATGCTGGGTCTTCTGGCTCAGTCAGCACTTAGGAATTCATTTATGAGTTGGGTTAGTTGGAGACTCTGGAATTCAAATTTATGTCTACAACTCACTGGTTTTCTCCTGATAGGTCTCCAAAAAGAGATTGTAATCAATTTAGCAAACCTAGACTTCAGGAAATTTTCATATCCCAAAAAGTTGTTCTGGTTTGAAGCTTTGTCCCATTTCTGAAGCAGCCCCCACCCCCTTCACTGCATGCTAAGCGCAGAGTCATGCTGGGGAGCTTGTTTAACTATCTGTGGCCCTTTCCCTGGGCTAGTCTCTCCATCAACACAGCCACGCTGGGTGCGCTGGAATTCACCTCCCTTAATAGACTTGCCAGTGGTTTATAAAATGGCAGAATATATGTGTGGTTTGTCACCCCAGACAGTTTCTGTATAGAACTGTCTGTTTCTTGATAGAAGTAGCAAAGGCTCTGATAATTATTCATCCAATTTGTTTCAAAGATTTATCTGCTCAGTAATGTTCCAGGAAATTCGAATATGGGTTTGGGGTGTATGCGCGCATGTGCATGTGTGTGCCGGCATGTGTGTGTGTTTCCCTCGGTCTTACAAACCCACACTTTACTTTTTTGCAAGACAAAGAGCAAGATTGAGCAGCCTTTCAATGTAACCATAAATTTACCACTTTTTAAAAATCTTCCTTTGAAGTAGTCATCAAATAAATTAGCAAAGCTGGAAATGTGCCTCTAGTTTGTGTTGGCTTTGGGTTTTAGGGAGTTACTTAATAAACAAAAGTCAGTGAATTCAAACAGTAACAAAGTAATTTCAATGATTAATCAAGTGCTAAAACTAGTTTAACCTCTCCTGTTTTACAAACCCTATATCACCCTGACTAAACTAATACAGGAATAAGACACCCATCTGGAAATCTCATCTGAAATATTAGATTGGGAATCTAAAATTCAGCCAAATAGTATGGCTTGTAGGGATATCCTGTCGGATAATAAATTGCATTAATCTTACTTAAATTTTCCATCTAAATCATGTCCTGAGGCCATATTACTCTGAGGAAATCATGCCTTACTTTAAAAGTATTGTGCTACTGAAAATGATATTAAAAAGAAGCAGGCGGGAGAACTTTTCTTTTCTTTTTTTTTTTCCTGCCTGGTTTTTCCAACATTAAAAAGTCCACGTGAAACCTTCTGATTCTTCTAGAAGAACCAATGTCCACTCAAGTCAGCACTAGCTCTTTCCAGTCACCGATAGGAAACAATATCAATCACAGAACACTTTTAGGAACTTTTCTCTAATTTATCTATTTCTTCCCGTCTGTGACCTCTAAGTCATGGTGGCTTATGGCAAACTTTTTTTGTTTGCTTGTTTGGGTTTTTTGTTTTGTTTTTAGGTGGTGGGGAGGCTTTTCTTAGCCTCCTTTTGACTTTTGCATATACAGAACTGCAACCAGTGCCTTTCCTGAAGATTCTATGACCTTCTTTTTTCTTTCATTTTTTTAATGGAAAACATTCTAATCTGCTTAAATGTTTCAATTATTCGAAAACTTGCCAAGAAGGGAAAAAAATATTGTGGCTTTCCTAGAGCTTCAGGAAAGGACTCTGATGGCCCTGAAGCCCCTCCCAGCTCTGTGCCTCTGTCTGCCGCCTACTGTATATGCTGTAAATATTGAGTGCACTAAAAGGTGTTAGAATAATGTTGACTCAAAGTTAAAACCACAAACCCTCGGAAATGCTGAGTCGTCTCTGCTGGTTCAGAGCATCTGCTCTGTTAGGATTCGGAGAGAGGCGATTTTGGGGACAGAGCCCCACTATTTCCTAACACTCTTGAAAACAGCTGAGCAGAGACAATGGGCAGACAGCCATCTCACGCGTGACGCTGTGCAGCAGGGGCTCAGTGCTCCACGCCTTTCACGCCCATCTCCAGATCAGTCCTCACAGCACCCTTTAGAGCAGGCATCACTATTGTCACCTGCAGATAAGGAAGCAGTTGTGATAGGTTCACCTACCCACCTGTGGTAACAGGACCACCAGGAAGGGATGAAACTAGAACCAGAGTTGAGGTCCTCAGTCCTCTGACACATCAAACCACTGATGAGTGGAATGAAGTAGATTACCATCCAGTCCTCTCTAGAACAGATGCCCCAGACGCTCCTCAAACCTGTCTTGTCGAACCCAGGTGAGGTGGAGGCAGTACCATTAACTCAGCCATCCAAGCCAGCGATCTCACGGTTATCCCAGCCTCTTTCCTCTCTCTCTCTCTCTCTCTCTCTCTCTCTCTCTCTCTCTCTCTCATTTAAATGAAAGATGCTCTCATTCTTTCACTTACCCACCACTCCTCTGCACTCTCCCTGCCACCACCCCAGCCCGGTCTTCAGAGCCTCTCACCTGAACAGTCTCTTCACTGTTAATAGCCCAGCCCTCACCCTACCCTTCGTTATGCTATTGCCAGAGCAATTGTTCCAAAACTCCACTGTGCTGGTGCCCTTCCGGGGACCCCTCACGGGCTCTCGCTCCACACAGGACAAGCTCCCATGATGAAACACAGCCCCTGCCTGTGGCCCAGGTACACTTCCCACCACTGTCCCACCTCAGCTCAAACCCGACAACCTAGCAGTTCAGCTTGATGAGCAGTCTCCGCAAACACCATGGAGTTGCATGGGTGAGATCGTCCCTTCCACGGTAAGAACCCTCCGACGAGCGCCGTCTCCGCTGCGCCACCGCGCATAGGCGTCCTTCCCGGAGTGGGCCTGACCCGCCCGTGTCTCTCCTGCGCTCGCCGCCGCGCTCCTCAGGCCGAGCCTGCAGAGCTCTGCGCTTCCACAGCGCCCTGTGCGCACCGCCCGCCCCGCACTGACCGCGGCGCGGGGGCCGATCCACGCGCAGCCTGCCTGTGGCGTGGCTGCACTGAGGCCCTGCAGAGCAGGACTTCCTGTTCACCCTTCTCCGCCAGCTCGAGCCCAGGGCCTTGCCGATGGCAAATGCTCAGTAGACGTCTGCTGACAAGCATGGCTTCTGCTTCCCTGTTAGTGTCTTACCTAAAACTCTTCGGTGATTCAGAGAGGTTGTAACATTTTTTTTCCTGAGGGAATTTTAGCCGGGCTGCTTTGTCTCGTGGTTTCGTCTCCCTTCCAATTCCCACAACTCACTGCTCCTTCCTCCTTAACTTCCCATCTGACCCTCCCCGGACCAACTAGAATGCCCTGTCTACTCCTTTCTCCTCACCATAACCTCGAGCCTTTCCAGCCACTAGTCCCGCGCTTGTCTCCCTCCGGTTTTCCGTGCTCAAAGGTGGGGTGACTAATTCCACCCCACCCACACAGCCCGGTCATTCCAGCCTTCTTTGAGCTCAGCGCCTTTCGCTTGTATGCTTGTTTCTGGGTTCCTGCCATCCGTGACACCGTGAGGTGGGGCACCTCTGGGAGCGTGTTCACTTATCTCAGACTGGATGCTCTGTGAGGGCGGGAACCAAATCGCAGCTGAGTCCCCAGCATGCACGTCTTCAAGGCATAGGCTGACCCTGCAGGTGACTAAGACCAACTCCAGGAAACATTCTCTGGTTTTAGTCACAGAAAACTCCTGGGCCGACTGTGCCAGAGCTGTGTTAGATATGAACAATTGAAAGTAGAAATATTACAGACCACCAACATAGAAGAAGCTGTCTGCTCAGCTGTCACACAGCCCTGCCAGTAGAGGATTACTCAGAGCCTACTGTCCATTACTCTGTTTCAACAAGCTACTCTCAGAACATTCTTTGAGGTTATGTGCCCCCACTGAAATAAATAATGGCATGGTTTATGGTAAAGGCTGAAGTGAAAAAGAGTGGTGTCATTATTGCTGTAAGTACCCACAGAAGATGTTTATTATTACACACAGACACGGCCACAAACACACAACTCATCACTAATAAACTCTTTATTTCCACATAAAGTTGCACAATGTTGTGCAATCCAGCAGACGGCTCAGAAATGTCAGAAATTCAGACCAAGATTATTTGTCAACAAAACCAATCCATTTCACCAGCTTCAGCAAACCACTGCTGCAAGAATTGGCTTTTTTTTCATAGAAGAAAATTGTCACACATAACCTTAAATAGAAAGAACAAATGCTCACAATACCACAGACAAAACAAACAAGTTGAGGTAACATTCAAAGGAAACTTGGAGGTTTTAAGGTGGAGAAAGAGGATACCATTTTGTTGCCTGAGCCATCTACACCATCATTTTATCTGTACTAAAGGGGAAAAAAATTAAAGAAAAATTAAAGTGGAAAAAAAAGACTCTTCGCAAGACAAAATGGTGGTTTAAAGTAACCTTAAATCTGTTAATGTCTTGTATGCAGTTACTGTGGCCCTTGTACACACCAGATACTGTGTTAGGTACTCAGCATAAAATAAAATAAAATAAAATAAAATAAAATAAAATAAAATAAAATAAAATAAAATAAAGCCAAGCTCACAGACTAGTAGGAGAAAGAAACACAGGCATGGAACATACTAATATGAGATGACTGATTGTGATAGAGATATGTCATTGGGAATTATAAACTCAGAAAAGAGGCATTTCTAGTTTGCTTCTGGCAGACTTTTTACTCAAGTCATCCTGTCTGCCTAATTTTTTATTCTTACAATAGTATTTATAGATCTTGAAAGTGAATACCTCACACCATTTGAGAGGGAAAATATATATGAAAAGCAAATAATTGTTGCCATGGCTCAAAGAGAAACAAGGTCACTCAGAAGAAGGAAACCATGAAATAAAGCCAGAGAAAGTGGGGAAAAGAGAACACCCCAGGGGCGGTCATTTCACTGTGGTAGTAAGAACTCAATCATCAGTACAATGAGAGCTGTGTCGAACTTGACTGGCACAAAACCTGCGACAAGAAATAGGCGCGGTTTCTTGGTTCTTGGTAACTTGGTTCTCTCTCTTCCCCGCATTTGCCTGAATTTTTTTCTTTTCAGTTTATTTATACACCTTACTATAAGCTAGTACTCTTGAGGACACTAATGAAGAAAATCTTGCATTTCCTACCCTTCCAGGGCTCACAGCTGAGTTGGGGAGACAAGGGCCAGATGGTGTAAGCATCAGTGTGACGTGAACATGGAGGTGAGGCCCCTGGGAGTTGAGGACCAGGACAGACCAGAGCAGACCAAAGATGTCTGTGAGAAGGAGGTAGATGTACCAAGGACAGGAACAACATGAGCAAAAAGACTTGGGGGTCAGAGCTAGCAAAGTTTGGAAGACTTTAAAAAGTTGAAATTAAGTCCACTAAAAGCAGAACTCCTGTTAAGGACGAGTGAGCACTTGAAGTTGCCATGTCAAGTGGGGAAGACTGAGAAGATTGCAGAAAGCCAGACAAAGAAAGAGATTTTGGCAGATAGATCCTCTTTGTCCCCAAATTTAATAACAACCAATGTGTAGAACTATTCTAACTGGTTGCAGAAATGATCAAATGTGGATATTCACATTTTCCAAAACTAGATTATGATCAGAGCTGGTACTTCTTTATTGTAACAATTTATTTCAATTAAATATTTTCCTATAAATGAGAAAGGAGATATACAAGACCTAAGAAGAGACTCTCTTCAAGATGCAAATATGGTCTTTCCAATGTTTCCACTTCTTTCAGGTATCTAGAGGATTTGAGTTTGAGGACCTTGTGAGTCAGGTATATATTCAGGATGCTCAAACATGGCTATAACTTTTCTCTTCCTGGATTACCCCACACACTCTAACGCTTTGCATTGCATCAGTGTTATATTCAGAATGGTGCAGTGTCAGGGCAGTGGGGAGAGAATTTAGGAAGCTAGACTCTCTTCTGCCCCCAGCTCTGCCACTGACTGGCCTCATGGCATGGAAAAGTCACCATCTCTCTGAATCCAGCTCCTCATTTGCAAAACAAAAGGGTTAAGCAAGTAATAGTTCAGTCTCTCTCAGATCTAAAATTCCATCATAAACAGTGCCATTGGAGAATGAACTAAATCTTCTTGGCTCTAGATTACATTGCAAAAGTTACATTTTAATAAATCCTGCTATCAACATGTTTACTTGTCATGTGTCTCTTGCATGTAAAATTAGAGTGCAGGCTGCGCCCCCAACAAATTGGGTCTTTTAAGCTTCCCAGATGTTTAGATTCCAAATAAACAGTAGTAGGTAGTTTGAAAATGACAGCAGAAAATCATCACTCGAGGGGAAGAAGTTGAGCTTGCTAAACCACAGAATGGAGAGAACGAGCTCTCTTCAAATGCCTTGGGCTAGGCGGCCCCAACCAGACAGTGCAGTGTGGGTCTGCCAAAGCTCTGTGCGTGCCCGCGGGTGACCAGAGTTGGACACAGTCTCAAGGAGGTAGATAAGCTCAAGATATATGATCTGCTTTTCTGCCAAGAGCAATTTGCTTGACAGGCCTCCTGCTTATAAAATGCTAAGGCATTCTTTTCTGTATTAATAAGTTTTGGTCTTTGTAAATGAACTGTATCTGCAGTGGGAAAGGGAAAAAAATTGAACAATTTGATTTTTAAAAGCACTAGATAGTGAGCATAGTTTATAAGTTCCCCAACTGAAGGAAATGAAAATCAGTTGTAGTTTTCAGATATCTGATCCTGATGTGTCCATATGCAAGAAATTTTGATCTTTACAGGGTTCAAAATAATTTAACTCATAAAAATACACATTTTAATATCTTAAAAAGCATTGGTAATTCTACTCTTCCTTGATCCTCACAACAACCCTATGAAGTAAACATGGAAGGAATTATTCCCATTTTACAGAAGAGGAAATAAGTTCACAAATCTTAAAAGATTTGCTCAAGACCTCAAAGCTAATAAATACGTGGAAGTAAGTGAACTTGACCCAAGTTCAGTTTGGTTAATGACTTTCTATAATACTCTGAGTTCCTCCTACTCCTCAACTTTGGGGTTTCATTTTGTATTGATTTATAAGGTAAATCATTTTGCCGACATTTATTTTAAGTGATGTTACTGTGACAATTCTTCCCAAATTAATACATAAGCTTAATACAGTGATAAAATCCCAACAGAAAATTTTTTTTTCTAATTTATTTTTCGAATTAGTTTTAAAGTCTTTTGGAAAAACAAAAAAGTTAGATGAACTAATTTCAAAATGGGAGTAATGTAATGGGGTAAATAGAAATAGAAGTTATAAAAGTATTGTAAGTCTATAATAATTAAATATTAAAAATGGTACTGACACAAGACTAGACAGAAACATGGAACAAAATCAAAGTTTTAGGAACATATATTGCTAAATGATAAAAGAATGTTTAAAAATAACTATTTTTGTGAAAACTTTATGTGAAAAACTGATTGTTAGAAATCAGATTAAAATATTATATATTATTACATCTGATGAGTGAGAATATGGATGATTTTTTCCCTTTTTGACTTTTGGTGTCTTTCAAGTTTTCTTGGTTTAGCATGTATTACTTTTGTAATTTGGAAGAAAAATAAAGTGTAAAGAAAAAAATTTTTTTAAAGTTTCAGAAACACACACACACACACACACACACACACACACACAAAGGCCGGGCGCAGTGACTCACACCTGTAATCCTAGCACTCTGGGAGGCTGAGGCGGGAGGATCGCTCAAGGTCAGGAGTTCGAAACCAGCCTGAGCAAGAGTGAGACCTCGTCTCTACTAAAAATAGAAAGAAATTAATTGGCCAACTAAAAATATATACAGAAAAAATCGGGCATGGTTGCACATGCTTGTAGTCCCAGCTACTCAGGAGGCTGAGGCAGGAGGATCGCCTGAGCCCAGGAGTTTGAGGTTGCTGTGAGCTAGGCTGACGCCACAGCACTCTAGCTCGGGCAACAGAGTGAGACTTTCTCAAAAAAAAAGTTTCAGGAACAGACCTTAATATA